>JAOXYD010000028.1:0-11810 GCA_028565735.1 Pinacopodium congolense | reverse complement strand
TTTTAATTATTCTTAATTATACAAATTTTATTATAATAATTTTCAATTTTCATGAATCCCTATATTTTTTATTTTTATCAAACACCACCTGTTTTTTTCATTTTTTTCAAACACTCCATGTACAGTAATTGTCATATCAGCTGCCACTCACTTATCACGTCAACGTCACGTCAGCCACTACTTTAGTACATGTATACAATCACAACTATCATGTCAACATGGTTAGCTTACCATGTTAGCACACTCGTCACGTCGGCCGCCATATCAGCACATAATATTTTTAGGGGATATTTGATAATTTTGTTAAAGCACAGGGGATTCTAGGATATTTTTAAAAATACAGGAGAATATTTGATAAATCATGAAAATATAGGAAGATAAAAGGACATTTACTTATAAATAAAATAGTTAATCACACTATTTTTTAAGTTAATATTTTAATTAATTCATAATTTTAAGAAATTGTTATGTATTTTTATATTTTGTTTATTCATACCATAACTTTCTATATTATTATACATAAAAATTAAAAGAAAAATGAAAAAAGATTTTTTTAAAGAATTTATTATATAATAGAACAGATATTCTATTTATACATATAGCGAAGTGCGTAGCTATATAACAAAATATTTGTTTTGTCTCGTAACAAGTCTTCTTATAAAATGATTTTGTTTTTTACTTTTTCATTATTTTTTTGGATAATAATGTTAGGAATTTTTAGTATTAGTAAACAAAAAATATGGAAAAATATATGTAATTAGGCTAAACAAAATTAGGTATGACTACATAGCTCTATTTAGTTTGTCCGCTTCATGGTTCCATACAATCTGTCTATATAATTCATACAACTTTTATAAATAAGGTTTATATATTATTACAATATAATTCATATAACGATGTAAATTAATTTTAAATTACATATAATTTATAATTTTTAAATATATTATTATATGAATTATGTTATAGTGTTGTATGAATTTTATTTATAAAAGTTATATGACTTGTAAACGTAAGTCGTAGAGGACAATGAGGAGAGGTCAATAAGAGCGCTTGTGCAATTTTTCCAATAACATTAATAATTTACAGCCGAATGATAAATTTAATTGAACTAACATTGATTATTACCAATTCAACAATTTAGAATTAAGTGATGAATTTGATATGTTTCTAAGGTTAACTTTATTTTACATCTGTCATTTTTAAAGTATTAAAACAAAAATAACTTCAATATATTAATAGATACGTACAAGAGAAACTAACTAGATCAATTCAACCACTTCCTTTGAATAAGAAATTTAATCCTATAGAATAAAAGAAGAATCGAATCAACTGGCCTGGACGTTACGTCATTCATTCAAACTTCTGTGCAAACGCGGAACAAGGCACGGATGAGAAGGAATAAGACATTGGGGATTAAAAGGTAAAACTGATCTTTTTTTAATATAGACATTGAGATTCCAAACTTCGTAACGAAGAAAGTCGATTTATATAGTACAAACGTTTGAAATTGTTGCAAGTATACGGTCATTTAGTGAAAAATAAGTTTTACTGAATTAAAGTCCTTCATTCCTACAAATTATATTTTTGTTTAAAATAACAACGTATATAATTCAAAAACTTATAATTTAAAATTTTCCTACTACTGTGACACATAAATGCACAAAATAAGAATTTAATACCGTTTATATTCAGACCAAAACAGAAATTACAATCTAACATATCTATGTTAAGACCAACCGGATTTTCGTCCGGTATTAAAGTACACATATAATTGAAACAGAATAAAGACATGTTTGTAAATGTTTCGTCCTTCGTATCTTTGGATTAATAGTGAAAATAAACATAATAACTAAATACATGCTTCTAGTAAAAATAAATTCATCAGCAAAATATTTTTTTGAATTGATATAAAAATAATTTCAGATAACTTCTATGTGAAATTTATTATTGCGGGGTTTAATATATTTGACTATTGATGATTAAGTTTGTCAAAAGAAAAGGAACTTAATGATTCTAAAAAGGGAATGCATATTTTGTTTTGTAAGGATATGACTATTAAGATAATAGCAATCTTATTCAGTTATCAACTCTTATCTTTATGTTAGATTAGATATGTATTTGTTATATTGTATTTATCTTATTCAATTAACAACTCTTACCTTTTTGTTACGTTAAATATATATTTGTTATCTTTATATTTATCATCAAAACTTGGTAAACTGTCCATGTAACTCGTGCATATGTATATGTAACCTATTAAATGTAAACAATAATAATAAATTCATTCATTCTTTCTTTTGACTTTTACATGGTATCATAGCACCATAGCTTCTAACTCAGATACGCAGATCATACTTCCTCCCTCCTTAACCTTTCTATCGTCTTCTACCTTTACATCTACACAATTAAATTTTGCTGTCAAATTAAACTTAAGAAACAACTTATTTTAGAAAACACAATTACTTCCTTTATTGAATTCTCAAAATCCAGTAGGTTTTATTGATGGCACCAAACCTGCACCTTCTTAAATAATCAGGAATAACAAAAATCCACCTTCTCCAATTCCTAATCTAGAATATCAAAAATGGTCCAAAAAAGATTAGATTCTATTTTCATCCTCTCTTCATTAACCAAGGAAGTGTTTCTTTATATTGTTGTCCTTACATCATCTTAATCTGTTTGGAATACCTTGTCGAATTCCTTTGAAATTGTTTCTCAAACCAAGTAATTACAATTAAATATTGAATTAAATGAGCCTAAGAAGAATGATCTCATGGTAATTTAATAATTTTTGAAGACAAAGATTCAACTAATGAATTGGCAGTCGTTGGTAAACCCCTCTCCCCAATCAAATTTAATGCTATTTTATTAAGAAAAATTGAACCTGAATTTAGTGAAATTGTTGTTGGCTTAAATTTGAGAGCTACATCTTCTTTTAATGAACTTCACAACCATTTTGTCTCATTAATTGTTGAATAAAAGTTACTCTTCTAAAACATTTAACTAGGCCTATAAACCACTCCTCTTGCTCATAGCTTTAATACCACCACCACACAATCTTCAACCTTCATAAACCAAATCCCCTTGCACAAATAATAATAGCTAGTCCTTATGGCCAAGAAGAGGTGGATGACATGGTTTAGGTGTGGTATGTCAAATCTATGGCTTGAGCAATCATATAGCAAATATTTGACATAAGCGATATTAATAGTTCAACTAGCAATCTTATCCAAATTTTAAGTTAGACATTTCGCAAGTAGATATCAAGTATCAACAGTCATATCTTTCATCTCCTTTAGCTTAATATCAATCATCAATACCTCATGCTCATTAGGTTTAATCATGGATTGCTGACACAGGTGCTACTAACCACATTACTCTTGAATTAGAAGCACTCCATTTTCCTCAATCATATGGTGTTAATAATTGGCTAATTATTGATAATAGTAAAGGTTTATATATCTCTAATCATGACACTTTTTTATCTTTCCTCTCCCTCTCATAATTTTATTTTATCCAATTCTTTACACGTGCCTAAAATTTCTAAACTGTTGACTTCAATCCAAAAATTCTATATTGACGATAATTGTTATTTTGAATTTTGACCATCTGTCTTTCTTATTAAGAACCAAAAAATAAAATAGGAACTCATGAGAGGTGGTAGTGAGCATGGCTTATATAAGTTTTTAAGTCCACCATCAATATTTACTGCAAAAGTTGTCCCTTATGAAGTTTGGCATTCAAGATTTGGTCATCCTCAAGCTTGAACAGTGTCTAAAATCCTTCAAGAAAATAATTTGTCTTTGTCTAATAAAATTTCTTTTTCTCCATACCAATCTTGCTTAATGGGAAAATTAGCTAAAATTTCATTAACAATAATTTTTCATCATATAATTAGTCCTTTGGAAATTATCTAATATGATGTTTAGGGACCCTCCTGTGTTATTTCTAATATTGATTTCAAATATTTCTTTCTATTCATTGGTGATTTTATAAGATTCACATGGATTTTCTTTCTAGAAAAAAAAAAGTTAATAATATGTTCATTAATTTCAAATCCATGATATAAAAGCATTTCAATACCTCAATTAACTCCTTTCATTCAATTTGGAGTGAAGAATACCAAAAATTCATAGAATTGCTTGTCCACATACACATGAACATAATAGAATTATAGAGAGGAAAATTAGACATGTTGTAGATACTGGTCTTACTCTTTTGGCACATAGTTCATTTCCTTTACTTATAAATAGAATGGCAACTCCATTCCTAGACAATAAATCACCATTATTTGCATTATATGTTCAAAATAAAATTATTATGACCTACAAATATTTAGTTGTGCCATGTATCCTCTTTTAAGGCCATATAACTCAAAGAAGTTTAACTTTAAGACATCTTGTTTAATTTATCTTAGACCATCTACATCTCATCTTATTCATCACTGCTTACAACCTAATTCCAACATAACATAAATAACTAGGCATGAAAAGTTTGATGAGTCCTACTTTCCTTTTAAAAGTAATGTCTTAAATTCTCCTATGTATAATCAGCATCGGTTTCTAATAATAATTTAAGTTGTGTTCAGATCCCAATCCATGTCCCATTGGCTTCTTCAAATAAAACTCTAAACTCTATCTCCTTATCCCCTTTTCCTTATCTACACCAACCACACCAACTTCTTTAAATCCAAATCCAACTCCATCACCTAATCCTTCTACTAATTTAACTCTAACAATAGTTAGATTAAATTCAGTAGTTGACCTCTCATCCTATCCAAATCGATAACAAAATCGTATATTTCAAACAATTTCCCAAATCTAACTAGCAAATATCATGCTAATTCTCACATGCCTAATGTAATTTTAATCATTAGCTATGAATAAATGATTTGCATTGTTATCTTCCAAACAAAACTATTAAAACCTTATAAGCTAACCCTACCTCCTTTACTCAAACCAATAAATTCAAAGTTTTGAAAGTTGCCATGACAAATGAATTTAATGCCTTAATGGAAAATGGAACATAAACATTAGTACCAAAACTTTAAAGGCATAACATAATTGGTAAAAAATGGATATAATGCATCAAACATAATCTAGATAATTCAATTTTAAGGTACAAGACTCATATTGTTGCCAAGGAATACACTCAACAATATGGTTTTTATTATGTAGATACTTTTAGTACAATGGTAAAAGTAACTACAATTTGGCTTATTATTGTCTTAGAAATTATAAATAATTGACATTTTTGAAAAATTGACATCTCAAATGCCTTTTTTCATGGTAATCTTAATGAAATAATTTTTATAGAGCAACCTTGAAGTTTTATTGACAAGGTAAAGTTGGACTATGTATATTACCTTTAAAGACTGCTTTATGGCTTAAAATAAACACCTTGTACTTGGTTTCAAAGACCTTTGAAACAAATAGATGCATCATGAGTTCTATACAAATTACTTCTTAATACAATTTCTTTCAAATTCATTAAAATTTCATGTATTGATTCTTGAATAAATGGTATAGTAGAAAATTAGTGTACTGTTTTCTCAGATTTTGCATGTGTGATACTAAAACCATTAAAAAAACACCCAATAACTTATTGGGTATTGTATGAAGTATTTGAAATACGGGAAAGAAATACCATTAAGGCTATATTTCTAAAGGAGATGCATATGGATCTACGGGTTTACCAATCATTGATGGTTCTATAATCACTACTTGGCTCATTCATGAAAAGAATCGAGTTCCTGCCATTTACAGCTGATTCATCTTTGATTATTTTCAAACAAGGACAACAAATTATATTAATGTTGATTTATGTTGATGACATCATTCTTGCAAGGAACTCTATGTTGCTTATGGATACTTTTCTACAATAACTAAAAATTAGAATTTCCTATAAAATATATTGGTAAATTGCAATATTTTCTTGGTATAAAAGTTACATATACACATGAAGGAATTGGATTGAGTCAATAGAAATATATCAAAGATTTGTCAGGAAAAACTTAGTTATAGAAACCTAAAGGATGTTTCACAACAATGGCCATAACTCCTTATTATAGACAGTCCCTTTGAGAATGTGCATCTTCATTGCCAAGTTGTGGGAGCTTTCAATATTTGACATTCATTAGATTGGATATAACTTTTACTGTGATTCGTTTGTGCCAATTCAAGCATCAACTGGATGATATTCATTGGTCACTCATTTAACAATTCCTCAGATATTTAAAAGGCATAATGCATTATATTATTTTCTTCACAAATGAAAGTAGCCTCAACATAAAATTGCTTCTGGGGTAGTGATTGGAAGGATGCCTATATGATTATTGCTCGAGTAGTGGTTAAACCATTTACTAGGAAAAATTTTGATTTTATGGAATGTAAATAAACAGCCAACCATTGTAGGTGTAGAGAAATATGCAAGAGAAATTAAATAAAAAAGAAGAAACAAACAAGAACACGCATATTGTAATAAGGTTTAGCAATTTATTATTACCTGTATTCCTAGGTCCAAAGCGGCTATGGTTTCTTATTCTAATAAAAACAATATAGTGCATTGGTTTTATAAAACCATAAACTCTTATGGTAGATTACATAAACACTCCCATTTTTTCATGAACTACAACAACCTTTAAACCGAATCATAACGATGCTATTTTATGTAACTGTTGATTTACTAACTTCAATTGAGACTACAATTATGATGTATAGGAACATAAATGATGATATTGTATGCCGCTATTTATTTCTATCTTCAAAATTGTATTATACTATAGGAACATTTCCTTCATACCCCCAGCCTATCTAGTTGTAACCTGATCAAAAATTGAGAAAACATCCTTTGAGGCAAATACTGTTACTCTGCTCCAATATTTGTCTAATTTATTGGTTTATATGAGTAATATATAAAATAACACTTTTCATTTTTTAATAAGTACAAGGTAATTGCCAATACCACATCTAAACTTTTATATATTTAATCACTTCTTTATGAATTTGGTATCTGATATTCATAGAAACTTATGTTATGGTGTGATAACATAGGAGCTATTTACATGTATTCAAATCCAATGTTCATTGTGCGAATTAAATATATAAAACTTGACTAACATTTTGTAAGAGAACAAGTTACAAAGGGTAATATTCACATTAGATTCTTGTCTATTAAAGATTAAATTGGAGATGCCTTTACTAAGCCATTGGAGATTTGATGCAGAGTTGAGACAATATAATACTTATACCACATATTTATATTTGTGTGTGAAAGATATTTTGTCCTTAATTATGCTTTAGGGTTTCATATTATTCTTTTGGTATCCTCTTTTAGATATCAATTAGAACTTTTCTTTCAAGAATTTAAGTTGATTTTCTTTGGTTCTTTAAAAGGTTTTCGTACGACCTTTGAATTTTTAATGCTAAATGTTATGTCAGGTAGTATCAGAGTAAGGATGGTGACTGAGGACAGTAGCAACGGTGTTCATAGTAGTGTTTAGTAGGCTAGGGCTTTTTTTTTTCTAAGAGATGAAGTGTTGCAACTTTTGGAGTAGTATATAGAACATAGATTCTAGCATTTTAAGAAGTTTTTTTATAAGATTGTGGAACGTATAAATGCTCTAAGAATCAACACAAATAGGAGGCAGATTGACCATAGAAGGCCAGGGGTGGAGATGATTCATGGTGAATCTATAGATATATCTATGCTTGTGAGGAGATGGCTAATCTATGAAGAAGATTTAGAAGAATAAAACCATTATGAATCAAATAGATTTAGGTGTTACCGACAATATGAGGGACGTAGGAGAAGAGATGCCTATGGTGAATTTAGAAATAGAGATGCGGGGAGAAAATAGACTAAAGATGGACATCTCATATTTTAATGACAGTCTGGGTATCGAAGATTTTTAGACTACCTTACAAAAATTGATAGATTATTTAAGTATCTGGAGATTGCACCTAAGAAAAAGAGTTCAGATTGTGGCCTATAGGTTGAAGGGAGGAACTTTGGCATGGTGGAAAAGAATCTAATTTTAAAGTGAGCATAAGGGAAAGGGCCCTGTACATATATAGTACATGATGAAATTTCTATTAAAACAAAAGTTCTTACTATTATATTATGAGCAAATTTTGTTCTACTAATACCAATGGTGCTGTTAGGGAGGTTAGATAGTGCATGAATATACCACGAAGTTTATGAGATTGGTAGAGTGAAACAATCTGCTCAAATATAAAGGCAACAAGTGGCTAGATATTTGAAGGGACTGAGACTCGTGCTTTGAGGCAGAGTCGAAGTACAGATTATCAATACTCTTTCGTAGGCAAAGAATATGACTTTAAAAGCAGAGATGATGCAACAAGAGTGTAGTAAGAGGAGCATAGAGAGCTATAAAGCTCCAGGGCCTACCGAGAGGTTTGAGCTAATACAAGAACATGTTTCACAGGATAACACTCATGACACTCAGATAAAGCTGTCGAGAAGAGGCCTATAATAGAAGTACAAGATAAAGAAGCAAAAAGGTTTGGGAACCTATATGTTAAACCAATAATAGGGAAGCGTTACAATTGTAGTCAGCTTAGGTACAAGTCCAACGAGTGTCCACTGAGGAAGACGGTAAATATTATGGAGAGAGATAAAGAAGATGACAAAATATATTGTGGTTAATGGTCTTAAGGAAGAAAAATATGATGCTAATAATGGAATGGCATATGTTGTTAAGAAGTTGACATTGACTCCTAAACATGAGGATCTGACCTATATGCACCAACTGTTCCATACAAGATATACCATTCATTACCAAAGGTTTAAGGTTTTTATTAATAGTGGAGCTGTGAGAATATTATTGGTAATGAGACTTTAAGGAGATTGAGACTACCTATGGAGAAATATCTTGCTCCCTATACCTTAGGATGGATTAAGGTAGCAATTGACAAGGTAGAGGTAATGGATAGATGTAAAGTACCTTTCTTTACTGGTTAGTACTAGGACGACGTGTATCGTGATATTGTAGAATAAATATATGCCACCTATTATTTAGGAGGTCTTGGTAGTATGATGTAAATATGTAGTACTCAAGGAGGAGTAATAAATATATGTTGGAGAAGAATGGAGTGAAATATATGTTGTTGCCATTGAAAATTAAAGGAACAGTGTCAAAGAATAATGTTTTCTTGTCTATTACAAAAAAGTTAAAAAAACAAGGTGAATGCATATTGTAGTGCTAAAGCAGGTGATGAAGAAAGAAGTTGACTTGCAAGTGAAGAAGCAATTGGAAAAAGAATTGGGAAGATAGTCTAAGTGTTCTGAATCAATTGCCAAATTAAGAAACTAGAGTCGTAGTTATAAAGAAAGGTAAAAGGATTGAAAGGGTCATAAAAGAGGTAGGTAAAAGAGTTCACAAATGATTTAGTTGTCATAACTAATACCAAGATTGAACAAAGACGGAAAGCTATTCAAGCAGAAGAGGATTTAAAGAAATTAAAGTGGAAATCTACAAGTGTAGCAAAGATTTGAAAAGCTTCTCTCTAAAAGGTTATATTTATTATTACTCCATGATTTAAAGGGTCCATTATATCCTTACTTTCACCAAAATTGGAGGACAAGTTCTTTTTTAAGTGGAGGAGACTGACGCACAGTTGAGACAACTTAATACTTATGCCATTTAATTAAATTTATATTTTTATTACTATTTGTGAGTGAAAGACATTTTCATCTTTAATTATGTTTTGGGGTTTCAAATTATTTTTTTGGTAACTACTTTAGAAACTTAGATTAGTTAGAACATTAATTTTGAGAATTTGAATTCATGTTATTTGATTCTTCATGAGGTTTTCGTACAATCTTTGAATTTCTTATGTCATGCGTTGCATCAAGATTTGACATTTCCAGTAAATATTCTCCAACTTTTGTCTTATTTCTCACCCAGTAACTCTTATCTTTTTGTTACATTAGATGTGTATTTGTTCTCTTATAGTTATCTTATTCAATTAACAACTCTTGACTCTCTGTTATATTAGATAAGTACTTGTTATCTTATATTTATCATTAATACTTTATAAACAACCCATGCAACTTATGCATATATATATATATGGATTTATAAAACTTGTCATATGTAAATAGTAATAATAATAATTAATTTCTTCAACCTTCATAATGAAATTAATCCAATACAAAAATGTTTCTCTACTAAGAAATTGAATATGTAATACTTAGAAAAATGCTCGTCTCTTATCTTAATTAAGATTTTATAGAAAGATATTAAATAAATAAACAAATTTTGTAAATGACCAATGATACTAAATACTAATTAGAAGATTTACAAATGGTTTTACAAATACTTCTCATAATTTTTAAATGTTTTGTAATTAAAATTGTTAAAATTATGGTTGTGCTAATCTATTATATTATTTTTTCAAAGTGTCATGGCTCATGCAATTCTATTCAATTAAAAAATCAAATATATCATATACATCAAGTCTTTATATATATATAGAGAGAGAGAGAGAGAAGGCTTGCTCCATTTTATACATGTCTCTTTCATTTATTTGAAATTTACTTTTTCATAATTGAAAAAACCTGAGCATATGCTCAACTTATATTATTTTAAGTTGAACTTATCTAAAGAGTACAACCAATTAGATCACCAATTGCTACTAATGCTAATTGGGTACCTTAAGCCTAACATTAACCAACATGCTTCTAATATCTACTTTGATAGCACGAGGTTATAATAATTCAACGATTCAAACTCAATCTCTTTTATGTCGATACTTAGAAATACTCAAAAAGTCTATATAAACTATTTTAATAACCTCTTAATGTATGACATATATAATTTTAAGAGTAAATATCATTTTTCCTCCTTATATTTTCATGATTTATCAAATGCCCCCTATGTTTTTAAAAATATTTCAAACCTTCATGTATTTTAACAAAATTATCAATTACCTCTTGAAACTATTCTGTGATCTGCCCAATCACTACTGCCACGTTAGCACGGTCAACCTACCACGTCAACATAGTCAACGCACACGTTATCACCCCTGCCATATCAGCCGCCACATCAGTACAGAACAATTACCCTTTGAAATTATTTTGTGCTGACGTAGTGCTGATGTGGTGGTTGATATGGCAGGGGTGATAATGTGTGGGTTGATCGTGCTGACGTGGCGCCTGATGTGACAGTTACTGTACATGGGTGTTTGAAAAAAAATGAAAATACATGGGGTATTTGATAAAAATAAAAAAATACAGGGAGATTTTTGAAAAAAATGAAAAACATAGGGATTTTTTAGAAAAATAAAAATTATTAGGATAAAATTTTCATAATTAAGAATAATTAAAATAACCATTTCAATAAGATAATTAACTCTAATTAATTAATTTATTAATTAGTTATAACTTAAAAATTATTAATTTAAAACTATAAATTAAATTAACTATAGAATGTATATTTATATTCATAATACTTGTATTAAAATAATATTGGAATAAAAATTTCATAATATTAATTATATGACAGTATGTAATATAATAGTAAAAATTTTACGGTCATTAATATCTTTTTTTAATTTTTATTTCATAATTTTTATTTTTATTTTTGAAAATATAATTTATTTAATTGAAAATCTAAAAAATTTAAAATAAAAATTTATTTAGTTGAAATATATCATAAAAATAATTTAGTAATAATAATTAAATAAGAAATAAATTTTAAAATTTAAATGAATATACTCTTATATATATATATATATGTATAAATGCATATTTATATAAAAACTAAAATTTTATTTATTGTTTCTTAT
>JAOXYD010000027.1:21797-57135 GCA_028565735.1 Pinacopodium congolense | reverse complement strand
ATTTTATATGTAAATGATTGGTGTTCTTATTGTTTGATTTTTATAATTTATAGAAATAAAGATATAGTTGTTAATATATCAATTTTATATTATTATTATTGATTTTTCGATACAAGATTGAAGTACAGTTAAAAATATATGATATAATTACGGGGGGACTATTTTGTAAATTTTAAGGACTAATTTATAATTTTAAAAAGATATTCGGTATGGACTGATATTGACCGGTATCGATACAGTACCTTATTAGAATTAAATTTGGTATTAATCCCGGTACGATATTTAAAACCTTACTAATATAGCACAAAACTTAAAAAATTCACAAAAATTAATACAAAAACAAAAATCGTAATTCACAACCTAACTAAATATATCCTAAGTTATCAATTTTAACTATATTTATCATAATAATATAAATGAGTAATTGTTAGATGATAATTACAGATAAATAAACTAATGATAAATTATTTATAAATATTGAGTTCTATATATTTTCCTTAAATATGAACTTATTCTTAAAGCATAAATATTTTAATTTTAAAATTTTAAATTGAATAGGTCACTTAATTTTCTTATTACTCCTTTATTTTTAAAATATAAACATGCAATTTGATGTAATACATTCTAATGTACAATCCAACGACAAAAATGTGAAGGGTGGGTAATGGATGGAGGGACCGACTACACAGTCCCTTAATTTGAAGGGATAAATTATCATATAATTACACGGTCATTTAACTTTGAAATTCAAAAGCCTCAAGTACTAGAAAATGTCCGCTCTCCATAGAATCATTGCCCGCGAAAATAAAGGACATAAATTAAGATTTAAAAAAAAAAGAACATAGACTCACCTTAAGAATTTTATCCAACACTAGCAAAGAATGGAGCACATGGATCCAATGCTGTTCGTTTCGGATTCCAGATTGATTCAATCTGGTTTAGTTATTACCAATTTCACAGGTTCTTTCCAACTTGGCCTTTAGACAGATGCATCAAGAACTCCAATGTTAATGTTTTCTTATTTACTGGATGCAGAGAAACCGGTTATATTTGTGAATTGTGGAGGGAAGGCTCTGCAAAATGCGAGAATTGAAGTAGAAGAGGATAGATGTTTTCAAGGAGGAGATGTTGTAAGAACAGATGAGATCATATTAAATGCTGGTGACTTACCGTCTTTTTACCAATCAGCTCGGTTCGGTGACTTCTGTTACGAGTTCGTGAACCTGTTGGCAGGAGAATATGTAGTTGATCTTCATTTTTCAGAGATAGTGAACACTAATGGGCCTAAGGGAATGAGAGTCTTTGATGTCTTTATGCAGGAAGAGAAGGCAAGTGTGGACTAGCTTTAGTTTTTGTCTTTAGTTGATTCTTTAAGCACAATGGGGCTCGTTTTGTTTACCCTTTTTTGCTTGCAGATTATATCTGAACTTGATATCTATTCCATAGTTGGAGCAAACAAGGCGCTGCAGACAGCGGATTTGAGGGTAAATGTTGGGGAGAATGGGGTAATTTGCTTAAGGTTTAAAGGGGTTGTTGGAAGTCCAATAATTAGCGGGATTTGTATAAAGCAGCCAACATACATGCCAAGTAATGTTCTCATCTCCATTTTCGATTTGTCAATCAATTGTTGAATTTCCAATCTTTTATTATTCACTCGTGTGCTTTATCTGGAAGCCAAAGTGGAACATGAGCGTGTCATATGTAATAATTGCGCCACTGAAATCAAAATTTCACGGGCTGAGGTTAGATGCATTTTGGATATATTTTAGATCTTTGAATGATTTTGAATTTTCACTTATAGGGGATTGATTTTGATGACCTGCTGAGTAGATCTATGAGAATGAATTCTTTGGCCAAGTATGAGAAGAGGATAGAAGAATTGACAGCTCAGTACCAGCTAAAAGCAGATGAATGCTATGAGGCCTGGATGTCACTTACAACAGCAAACCAGCAGCTAGAGAAAGTTAGCATGGAACTCGACAATAGGTTCTTTGAAAATATGTGCTTAGGTAAGGTAGATGCAAATTGCATTTGAGACTTCTGATTGCTGATCAATCTGAAACTAATCTTGCTCGGTTTATTTAGATCAAGCTCTGCAAAAACAAACGGTAAAGCTAAGGGATATTTCAACTCGATATGAAGTAAGTAAAGAACAATGGGCCACTGCCGTCAACAGATTAGAATATAAGATAAAGGTACTTGCCATCTATGTGATTCCAATTTCTTTTGTCATAGGCATGTGTGATGCAAAAGTAATTCTCTGATATATTTAGATGATGAAGATCAATCAATCTCATCTGGCCGACGAAGCTCGTGAATGTAAGTCAATCCTGGAACTGAATAAGATGATGTTTGCTGCCCAAACATTGGGTAAGTTTTGAGAATCACTTTGGTCAATTAGGTATGGAAACATTGTGTTTCCATTGATATCATTGTGTAAATGAAATGTAGTTGCTCAGTATGGTGCTCTCAAGTTGAAGTTCAATGATGAACAAGTAAAGAGAAAGCAGCTTTACAACCAATTGCAGGAAGCAAAGGGTGAGTATCATGTTACAACATACGTTACAAGTTATATAATGGTGGATCCTACGTTAAAGTTATGTAATGTTGGATCCTAATCCAATCAAGTTTTTCCTTTTTCAGGGAATATCAGGGTGTTTTGTAGGTGTCGACCATTGACCAAAGATGAGATATCATCTGGATATCATATGGTGGTAGACTTAAGTACTGCTAGGGATGGGGATCTTGGGGTACTCACTAGCAGCACTACAAAGAAAACGTTCAAATTTGATCGAGTTTTCACTCCAAAGGATGACCAAGGCATGCCCTGCTTAAACTATCATAAAAAACAACCTGCAATACTTTCATTCATTTAATTGTGCTGATGTCCTCAATTGATAATGCGTTACTTTGGATTTACTTCTTAAACCTCAGATATGGTTTAATAAGCTTTCCCCATTCGATCTACAATTTATTCAGCCTAATAAGTAGTAGTTTCCACTTTGATAGCTTGCTAATCCTCAACGTTTGAATGTTTTTCTAATCATCATTATCTGGGAACCACTCCTTTTTCTGTTTATTTTCAGGAAGTTTTAACCTTTTTTTAGCAGTTTTGGTGTCATTAGATCAATCCTTCTTGTTCATGTTCAGTAAATTTGATAATCAGCATATTGATACTGTTTTTCAATGAAGAAGAATCAATAATCATGTTTTTGCAGAATCTGATGATCAGTTTCAGGATGTCATCCTTTGACTTTGAATGATTTGTAGTTTGTTTAGTTCCTAAAACAGTTAGTCAAGTTCAAGTAGACCTCTCAGCAGTTGATCTAATGTAGAATGATTATTGTGTTTTGACTTGAAATTTCCACTCGAACAGTTGACGTCTTTGCAGATGCTTCTTCCATGGTAGTCTCAGTCTTAGATGGCTACAATGTCTGCATATTTGCATATGGTCCAACTGGTACGGGAAAGACTTTTACCATGGAGGGTACACCGCATAATAGAGGAGTCAATTACCGAACTTTGCATCAGCTATTTAAAATTGCTGGAGAAAGGAAAGAAAATTTCATATATGACATCTCTGTCAGTGTTCTTGAAGTTTACAATGAGCAAATCAGAGATCTGCTTGCCTTGTCACCCACAGGAAAGAGGTGGAATTATTATACTACTCATTCACCTATGCAGAAAACTTTTAGATACATTTCTTTTTAATAGGGCCCCTTATTTTTCTTGGCCATGGATTCGTCAATTCAATATTCAATTGATTTTTAATACTCAATATTAAACTCTAGGTTGGAGATAAAACAAGTTTCTGAAGGGGTTCATCATGTACCAGGGATAGTTGAAGCCAAAGTCAAGAATATTGAAGAATTCTGGGATATTCTGCAGGCTGGAAGTAAGGCAAGAGCTGTAGGATCAAATAATGTTAATGAACACAGTAGCCGATCCCACTGGTTGGTGCAAATTCAGACTTGATTAACCTTGAGTTAGATATGACTGTCCATATTTTTTACTTTGTTTTTTGATTTGAATTAAAGCTCAAACTTACTTTTCAATTTTAACATTTCTGAGATTAGCATGATTTGTACAATGGTGAGAGCAAAGAATTTGATCAATGGTGAGTGCACCAGTAGCAAGCTATGGCTTGTGGATCTGGCAGGCAGTGAGAGATTAGCAAAAACTGAAGTTCAGGGGGAAAGGCTCAAGGAAGCTCCAAATATTAACAGATCGCTTTCAGCTCTCGGTGATGTGATTTCTGCTTTGGCAACTAAAAGCAATCACATTCCATACAGGTCCTCATCATGATTAGTAAGTAACATGTTAGCATGACTTGCTTATTACTATTTTTTCACTTATTCAAATGGCCTTTACAGGAACTCAAAACACACTCATTTGCTTCAGGATGCATTAGGTGAGTAGCTCTTTATTGAAGGAACTTTCCTTTCAGTCACCCGAGGTTACAACAGTAAAAACAGCTTTCATATTGTAAAATATGCCATTTTGACTATGGACTCCTTCAGAGATGGCAAACACTCCCAAAATGGTACCAATTCGGAATCTGGACAAATGAACAATAAATGATTTATATACCTAGCAAATCCACCGTAGGACATGTCTGATTGCATTATTAAATTTTCAAGTTTTTGTGATCTAGGAAATCGATTTGAACAGCAACTCAATCAATTCTCTTTAAATAAGAGGAAGTTTTATTTAATATGAATACTTGTTTTTTATTCTTTACTCCACACACTACAGGGGGTGATTCAAAAACCTTAATGTTTGTGCAAATCAGCCCTTCTGTCTGTGATCTAAGTGAGACTCTTAGTTCTTTAAACTTTGCTACGAGAGTTCGAGGGGTTGAGCTAGGCCCTCCAAAGAAACACATTGATATGTGTGAGCTTCAAAAGCTGAAAATAATGGTGAGCTCCTTGATATCTAATTAACTATCCTTTCTTTCATTAGGTGAATAAACTAAATTTTCATTTTGTGCATCTTCTATATCCCTGGAGCATGAGAAAGCAAAACAAGAATTGAGATACAAAGATGATGCCATACGCAATCTAGAAGACTGTTTTCAAAACTTGGAAGGTAAAGCCAAAGGAAAGGATCAGATATGCAGAAACCAGCAGGAAAAGATAAATGAACTTGAAAACCTACTGGCGTCAAGAACAGACCTATGCAAAGACCTGGATAAGCAGTTATCACAACTTTCAGAAGAAATGAGGAGGAAAGAAGAAATTTGCTCTAATTTCCAGAACAAGGTTGGTTGTAGAGAATGAATTTCTTGATAAGTTGATCAAGCTTATTGTTCTCTGATTAAATATTGCAACTCTTCCCAAGGTCAAGGAACTTGAGAACAAGCTGAAAGAGCAGGAACAAACTAAGTCCATGAATCTTCAATACAAGGTTCCCTTTTTTATCAGTCTGTCCAAATAGAGAGTTTTCGTATTCATCATGTCTTCGAATTGATTGCTGTCACTGAGAACAACGTGGAAATTATTGTCTCATGCACTCAGGTCAAGGAACTAGAGAACAGAGAGAGATCACAGGAGTTGGAACTTCATTCAAGGCTACTCCAGCAGAAGGTGATCTTAACTGTAATTACTGTTAAAAGTACCTAAGTGTTTTACCTTTGTCTCGCTGCCCATCAATTAAAGCAGTAGTTGAACTAGTGAAGTTCTACAGCTCGGAGTTTATTTCCTTCTGGTAATTAGGAGTTAAAGAGTCACTGCGTGAGATCAGGAGGAAGAGAGACATCCAAAGCAAAGGGACAGAGAACAATAACAAATTTTTATTTCCGACTCCTTTGTCCGAAAAGAAGACAATGTTAACCGAGTCGAAAGCAGATAGGCTTCTTAATCCAACCAGAGGTTTAGAAAGAATCACAAGAAGCAGAAAACCCGTCCGCGTTGCCCTTGGATGCTCCAACAGAAACAACGAAATCAATCAAGATCAAATCTCAGGGGCTAGAGACAACAACGGACTCAAATTTTGGTTAAGGTAGAGGGAAAGGTGGTAGTTTTTTTTTTTTTTTAATACCAGACTTAGTTCACGTTAATTATTTCTGATGTAAAAGCACAACAGCTAGTTATCATGATATAGCAGTTGTATTATCGCTCCTTTATTCTGCCTTTTGGTTTCCTACCAACTTACTTTAAATTTAGTATAACGTCCAATTAGTAGGAAACTTGTGGGAGGAAAGAGTGGTGAAGTAGGATGAAAGGAAAAACAGCATACACTGGCAAAATTTAAAACTGCCAGAAGCATTTTCCATAGCCAATGTAAGGACTGTACAGTAACTATTAACATTTGTCAACTCAATATCTAATAGCGCCATCCTTTTCTTTGTCATGATAAGCCTGTGAAGTTTTATCCATAATTTTTATCTACATGAGCACTCTAAAAATGAAACTCAGCCGAACCCAAATCCTTCATTGCCTTCATGAATGGCAAGCAGTAACCTCTCTTCCAACGATTGCTTGGAAGGATACTCCGGTAAATCCAACTGATTGAAGCTGCAAATGCCAGTTGACAGAAAGTTAGCAATTCAACAGAAACTTCGATCAGAAAAATCGAGGGAAGATACTAGATGATAACATTACCAAGTATGAGCAGAAGGCAAGTGATCTGGGCTCCCATAAGCCTTGTGTATTTGAAACTTCTGCGAACCTGAGATTCCTTGGAGTGCACTAAAACCTTCAAGAGGCACCTATAAAATAGCAAGGGTACTCAGAATGCTACAAATATGATCCAAATACAACCACCAGCTCCCTCATTCAACACACACGTCGTCTTGAATAACACTAGGATAGTAACTTATATTGATGATTGATCTACAATATTTACTGGTTATGAGATACAAGTTGTATATAAGCTAACATGTTCCACTTCTCAAACGTGACAAGAGGGAGGTCAAACAAAAGAGGAAAAAAGCGAATGTTAGCACCAAAAGAAAAAAAAAAAACACAAAACAAAAACATACCTTAGAAGTGCCTGTCACAAACTGAAGAAGGCGAGCCTTATCCTCCTTGCTGAGACCCTGAACAGCCTCCCAAAACCATTGTATGACAGGAGATGCAGCACTATACCCAGAGTACTCTGTATTGGCCCTAAGGTCATCCACTGTAAAACAAAATGAAGATAAAATTTAGCAATTACTCAAAAATGTAACACAAATTGATGGAGACCAAGAGATCAGGGGCCATCAAATGAAATATAAAACAACTGACACTCACAATCAATATCAGGGAGCCCGCTAAGCAACAGTTCTAATTCCTTGTCATTAAATATTGATATCAAATCCTTAGGAATTAATTCATGGAACCCTTCCATAAAGGCGCTTATCTGAGGACGAATTGCAGTTGTCAACCGATGCTCAGCAACTAAATCAACATACTGGTGCTTATTGTCCTCAGTAACCTTAATATTACGTCCTCCAGGAATCAATTCGTAGTCAGTTACCTGTACCATGGACCAAACGTCATTATGGCCAATCTTAAAAGAATGTCGTAAGCAATTGAAGAAATCATACCTCATTCCTTTCACAAAGTATGCGCTTCTCCTCATCAGCATCAATACTAAAGGTAAGGTCCAATACATCACTTATATCATTCTGGAAAAGTAAACGAGTGACAAGTAAGCCGATCTTGCCAGTGGAATATTGAAGAAAAGACCTAGAGAAATAGAGATGTCCATTGTACCTCAAGCATCCATTTCAGGTTTCTGAAGTAACCAGGATCAATAGCTTCGATATCATGATATGTTACCTTGACCTCTAAAATGTGCTTATAAAAAGATCGGGTAAAATGGACATCTAACAGTTGCCCATCGAAAAGTGCTTTACCAACCTGAAAAAGGTAATTCAATAAACAATCAATAATCAAACATTTAATCGAACCAGCTTTCTGCTGTTAACTGAATCCTAATAGGGAGCTGCAATTAAAAAAGAAAAAAGATCCATATGGTACTCACAACTCTTCCAACAAACTTGAAGTATGAAAGATGTTCTGTTTGGAATACAGAGTTGGGGTTAGGCTGGAATGTGGATTCGTTGCCCACTGTTGTAAAGAGAAGAGCTCCCCTGTCAAAAATAACCCTGGATAATAACTGATACCATTCCCTTGTAAGCCCGCCAGCATCAATTCCTTCCTCTCCTTGAAAGTGAACTGTCAACCTCCCTTTTAACTCTTGTTCTGATCTCATGCGAAGCTGATTATATGAATCCTCTAGAATGTAAGCTCTTCTCACAGAAATCCTTAAAGGATTGTGATGGTGATCGTGCTGATGCTTTATTTTTGATCTGAAGTGGGCACGTTTATTATCAAAATCAACAAATCGAGGAACTTTAAGCATTAGTGAGAAAGATTTCTCAAGCAACCCTGGATTCTGACGGATGAAAGCATTAAGCAGCTTCCTGTGCTTCTCAGAGAACCTCACAAAAGCAATGTGCTTTTCATCACCTCTTGAGACAGACCCATAGGCTTTCTGCTCTGCAGCTGATGTGCTTGCGTCTTCAACTTCAGAAACTGCACTACCATAGTCGTGACTAGAACCTGGTTGTGCAGGATGCAACTTCTCACACATCACAAAGAAGGACTCTATATATGGCAAGATGTTCTGAGAACCTGCAGGGAGTGGTGGTGTAACCCCAGATGGTCTAGATGTGGAAGCTCTCGGAGGAAATAGCACATCAGGTGTAGAGTCAGAATAATTCTCTATTTTGCTTATGCAAGAGCTAAGCTCCAGCCACAAAGGTTCTAAAGCTGCATTGATCTCAGACACCTGCAAAAGAGCAGTACTATGTTCTTGTATTTGCTGGTCCTCCTCTTTCTCAACCAGTGATGCAACAAGAGAGCTCAGTGCCTGAAGAACCCTCAAAATTGCTGCTCCATCGCAAGATGTTGTACTAAGAAGTGCTTTGAGTTCTTCACCAAATACATGTAGCTCATGCATAGCAGACTTGATTAAGCTTTTCATGGCATCAGCCAGCTCATTAATAAAAAGTCGACAATGAGTAGGAGCAATAGCAACCAATTTCTTCATCACCTCTGCCACAAGAGTATACGCATTATCTGACAAACTGTAGAAAACATAGTATGTTAGATGAAGATTCCAGCAGATAGACTAGAACTGTATCTTCTACTTCAGTTAAAAAAAAAAAGGATTGTTCAGAATATAGTTGATTTGCTCATGAATGCCACATCATATCTCATGGTCATAGTAGTACAGTGATGAACTGTGAATTATAAAGAAAATACAAGTGCAAAAACAGAGAATTAAAGTAGTCATGCAATGCTGGCAGTTTGAAGATTTGTTATACCCTTCTCGTGCAAGCAATGAACATAGAAGTCGAAGTTCTGCTTGTGGCAGGCTAAGCAATATACTTTGAGCATCACATTCATCGCTTGTGCCAGAAACCATCTGTTTGGAAGAATCAAATACTGTGGATGAGGACCCAGCAATCCCTGAGGATGCAGCACCAGCTTCTCCACTAGTATCAGCACTTGATGAGGAAATCTGAGCAGCAACAGTAGCTGTTCTAGTTTTTTCTAATGAACTAAACTTGCTTTCGGTATTGTCAATGATTACCTCTAACAAGTTGAGAAGCTGCCAAACAAGCAGAAATTAGAATGAAGTTATCTCTACTGGAGACAACGGACATGCCAAAAAACAATTAACAACAAAAAACAGCATCATTCTATGTGAATCACCTGTTCGAGATGTGCTACGCTCCTCAAATAAAGAGGCTGATTCAAGAGGCACAAAAGTACGGAAATCGATATGCATCCCTTCCCATACCACCGTCCACCAACTTCATGACCTTCAACAAGCATTTCTGCTTTGCCACTTGTTTGATCAATAATTTGATTCTCCAGTCGCATTGGTAGAGGCAGTCTAACCTGCAGCAAAATTTTTGCTACATTGGGATGGTTACGTGCCAAGTAAGTCAGTGTCTCAAGAATTCGACGAGATAGCAAGGGAGGCACCCCTACAAAAGAAACCCCAACACGTAATTATTGGCACAAGATTCATTTCAAGGGGAAAATGAACAAACCAAGCTTCATATTAAGACATCAGATAACAAATTTTAACCATGTAAAGAAAGAAATTTTCCAAAATCTGCAAAAGTTCCATAACAATATACTAGAAGATCAGCATGTTGGAATAAATTCTCAAAAGTTTGAATTGAATTGTGAAATTAGCTGGCAAAGAACTTCCAAGCTCCAAAATCAATGTCAAAGATCCCAACTGCAACAGATCTCAGGAGTTGAAGGCTATTTTCATATGCTTATAAACACATTAGGTCTATGTCTGAAGAGTGTTAGATGCACCCAACATTGATAAGTAGTAACTAAAATTTCCTAAGGAACGGAAAATCAGACAGTAACTTTACCATCAAACGACGGCGGACGGGAGTACATCACATTATTTTGGCAAGCATACAGGCGATAAGATGGTTCAGCATCATTTATAAGACCAATGGGCTTCCGTGTATCAAGCATCAGCATATCCATCAGTATTTTTACAAGAGTAGTTCTGGTTTCACTATGAGCACACAAATTGAGAAGAAGCCTCTGCAATGGACCTTTATACAATGGCTGGAAATTCATCTACATCAGCAAATTGTTCAAAAAATAGGAACAGAGAAAAGGAAGAAAACATGTAGATAAATGAATACCTGAACTATTCGAAGCACCCGAATCATTGCTTGTAGGGATTCTTGATCAACTAATGGAGCCCCATCAGCTTCAACTAGCTTAGCAGTAACCGACCTACGTGAGGCAATGCCAGCTCTGTCTAAGCTGTATCCAATACCTTCCCCTCGTCGAGACGACTCACCCCTACGACTTCTTGGGTACATCCCAAAAAGGTTACGATGGTGGTAACGATGTGCAAATCTTTCCCGTAACATATTAGCCTCCGCAACTAGGGCAGGAGTTAGATTGGCAAGAATAGCATCAGATGATGTGAGAAGAACCTGAAAAAATTCAATGATCAGATAAGGTAAACTTCCATTTGTATATTTCAAGCTTTGCATCAATCCAGTAGAAGAAAGAATCTACCTCTTCACGAAGATCTGAAGGAAACGTAGCAATGATGGACACTGTGTCCATTTCCACAGGTTGTCCTTCAAGTTCATGGGACTGTTGAACTCTCTGTGCTTGCTGCTGTGCTAAGACTTCTGCCCTGATATCTGGGGGAAGGGCTGCAAGAAACTCTGGATCAATATCACCAGCATTTTGAGGTTCAGAATTTGACGGTTGAGTCACTTGACCCTGTTGAGCAGAAAGTACTTCAGCCCGCAATTCTTCGGGAAGGGCATCCAAGAATGCAGGATCAATTGGTCCAGAACTTGTTTCACCACCAATTTGTTGCTCCACTATTGGACCTTCTTGCTCGGCTTCCCTGCTAGAGTTTTCTGAAACCTCAGTGACACTATGGAGAGACACATCTCTTGCATTAATAGATGAAGAATTCCCAAAAGATGCATTAGATCTTCTTGCCCTTGTTACTTGTTCCATAGGGATTCTATCTGCTGAACCTTGTCTCTCTCCGCCATCATCATGCCCATCAGCACTTCCTATTTCAACATCTAGACTGCGAAGGCTTTCTCCCAAGGTCGCCCCACTACCACTACTTTCTTGGCTTACTGCTTCAACATCACGGACAGTTGATTCATTCTGTTCAAACTGCATTTCAACAGAATGTGACTGCATATCACTGGTTGCTGATCTCCTCTCACCATTGCCAGATCCATCAATTGCCACAGGAGATGCATTACTTGTATCACGACTCATATTGTTCTCAACAGGTACGTCAGTATGTGCACTAGCTTCTGGCTCCTGTAGTTGGCTGGCATCACCATTTGTTTTAGGTTCCACAGCTGGTGTGTTCTGATCAGAAGATTTTTCAGATGTTGGTCGCCTCAGCTGCGAAACGAACAACTCTTCAAGACCCTGTGGCACAGATGCATTTGATCCACCACTCTGATGGTTATCATCCATCCACAGGTTCAAACGATGACCACGACGACCATTCCTCAATGAACGAAAAATCGAATCCAACTCCGAGTTCCTATCTGGAAAAACCATATTGCAGGCATTTTTTAAAAAATTTGAAACCAAAAAGTGAAAATTAAAAGAAATGAAAAGTAAGAGCTGTATGGACTTCTAAAATCAAGCAATGTTTTGAATTACATATATGTCATCACTTGTATTCAAAGAGTTAGGTTGAAAGCCCTATTAAGTACAATATTTCAGTTAACAAAAGAAATCACCTGATTGTCTGGAGGTAGTCGCATGTTGTGAGGAAGGTCCAACCAAAAGGGGGTGGCGTGAGGGTGCACTAGTATCACCACTTCTGCCTAGAAGATTATAGATCGATGTAGTCCGCCCACGTCTAGAACCAAAAACTTCAACAGGCATCAAATGAAGGGCTTCATTAGGAAAGCTATTGTCTCTACCAAAAACCTCAATATGATCAAAAACATTGATCCCATTGATTCCCTCCTCCAGCCTAAGAATGACGCCATCCTGATCTTCCTCCTCATCCTCATCATCTTCCTCCAACACTTCCTCCTCAAATTCATCATCCTCAATATCATGATCATCTTGATCGGTGTCAGGATGTGGCAAATGATGAACTTCATCTTCCTCAATATCATTGTGCTCCTCATCATCTTCATCATGGTCATCGTCGTCGTCATCGTCGTCCACTTCATCCCCATCATCCCCAGACATGTCCTCATCCTCATCTTCATCAAGATTTTCTTGTTCATGAGGCTGGATTTCAAAACGTATTTCAACGTTATCAATGCTGTTTTCGAGCCCCCTTGCATCCTCAGAAGTTTCCTGCATAAAGTCATCCTCAGTAGCAGGAGCAAAGCCTCCATCAAGATCTTGGTCATGCTCCATATCATCCGTGACAGCTTCAGACCGACCATAATCTTGAACGGCATTAAATGGTTCATTGTTCTCAGCAGACATCAGATTATGATTGGACTGCGATACCATTTCTCTAGAATGGGATGTCTCAACAGCATTATCTGTTCTTCCAGATTGACCTTGTCCAGAATGTTTCGCCAAATTCTCACCCTTCCCTCCACTAGAGTCTGCAGAGTTAACATGCTCTTTGGTTACCAACTCCAGAGCTTTAATAAGCCCAGTTACAACTTTTGGAGAGTCAGTGTGATCCAGATCCAACACCTCAAGAGTTCGAGTCAAGGATCTAACAAGACCAACATCTATGAAAGTGGCAGAAGCTTCAGATGCAATATATGAACCAGTGGGTGTATGAGCAGCCAATACATCATTGAGCAGATCCACATATGCCTGCATGTCACTTGTTGGTGGCCTAACACCACCAGATGAGTCAACAAAATTGATGAAGATACAACTAATCTCAGAGAAAATCCTTCTCCTTGCTTCAGCTGAACGGACACATGATGCCACCAAAAACTGACTAGCTCTAGTTGTTAGTCTATGCCTCCAATCATTCTCTGCTTTCCTTTCCTTCTTCATGTTCTTAGAATATGGAATAAACCTATGAAGAATGTGGTGAAATAGACCTCCAGCATCCAAACCAGTTGGTCCCTTTAAATGAGGGCCCCTTGAGCTGCTAACCTCAGCATCTTTCTTAAGCAATACATAGACAGATGAAGAATACATTAATAAAACCTCTGTAAGAAGCTTCAGGATGAATACAAGCTTTGCAAGCAGAGCAGAAGCTTCTTCACTACTTGTTTCAGTCCCTTCAGACACAGCAGCAACTGCTTTTCCTTTTCCCTTAATTGCAGCAATGTCAATATCCATATCATTTGAGGATGGAACATCATGTTGCACATGTGTCATCGCATCACATTTCATGGGTGGCAAAAAGGTGCTAACAGAATCCAAAAGAAGCTCAATCACATTTACGAAGCTTTGAGGAGATTTCCGGTGAGCTTTAGCACTCTTCAAACTTGGGTCGTGGAGCTTGCCATGTCCACTCCCAGGTGACATTTTGTTCATGCTGCCCAAGGCAACCTTCCCATCCACAATATTTGTTTTATCTTTCTCTGATGTTTTTTCCCTCTCCTTCTCTTTGGTCTTGTCCTTCTCACGATCTTTCAGCAACACAACGTAAGGCCTTTCACCAACCATCTCAACTTGGCAAACTGATTTTGCAGCCTGCAAAAAAATAACTGGGTCCCTCAAGATGACAGAACTCAATTTTAAAAGAAAATTGCGTGGAGTGACTCTTCCATTCGAATGCCTATTAGCAGCAGCCATAAGGCTATGTTTTATCTCAGATTCCATTGCTTGCTGAAGAGTTTGTGGATCTTCCAGAACATGACGGATAATGGTTGCAGCAACATTGTCAAATCCAGGAAACAGACAACTTGTTGGCAAAGAAAGCAAAGAACTCAGACCCTCTCCTTCAAGGAAACAAACAGCAACAGGGTGACTTTTGGTTAGTGTGGAGCACAGTTGCAAAACCGCATGCATTGCTTCAGACGGAAGCTGGTTCCTGATACAGTTGCAAGCTATCTGAATAAGTTTCTTCTGCTTTTCTAAATCCACATATTTCAATGGTGATGCAACTGCAGACTGCAATCCGCTTTGCTTATCTTCATCAATGCTGATTGAGCTTTGCTGACAGCTAATATCATCTCTTCTCAACTGCTCTATAATCTCAGAGTTCAGTTTTTGATCTACCTGTAGCAGTCTATCTATAGAAAGAAAAGCTGTAGTTACCCAATTTGGAACCTGTCGTTTTTCTTTAGTCACCAGAGCACAATCCCACTGTGAAAGCAAATCTAAAACAATCTTTAAAAGATCATTCTTCAAGGCAATTTCCCGCGCCACAGCATCCTCATTAAAAATTAAGGCAAGGACATGAAAAAGGGAACATAGCATAGTACTATTTCTGCTTTCGGAAATGACACTTCTGTTCTTCACTTGGTCAAGAATAAAGGAGATAACACTAGACCTGTGTTGACCATCATTTTGTGAGCAAATTAGCACAAGAAGGTCACGCACTGGAAAAGCTAGAGGCTCCTTTACTTGCAAAATGTTTGCACATGTTGATAACAACTCCTCAACTGGAGGAAGTTGGACCACCTCTTCTTCAAGTGGTTGAGTATTGGCATTTGTAGCATCCTCTTTTGGATTTGAATCTGAGTTTCCCAAGGACAAGGCAAGGGCTCGAGCAAGTTCATCATCTTCTTGAATTTCCTCAGGATGGGAAAAAAGCCACTCCATTGCCAACTCCACACTGTTTGATCCCACTTGCCTCAGAGCTTCTTCTGCTCTAGACCTCGAAAAGCCCATCTCAACAATTGTAGAAATGGCTGTTTCATTTGGGGGAGGACCAGTAACACGAGGGCCACTGCTACTGTTCAGATTTTTCACTTCAACCCCTGAATATATGTGCCTTATAACAGATATTACTGAACTGATGAAATCATTACCACAATCAATAAACTGTGGGTGCGTCCAAACAGGCAGTATTGCCTTCAGCACCATAGACTGGAGAACCTTAACAAAAGTCTCAGCATCCCGTGGGAAAGGGATGGCTCCATTTGCCAGAGGTTGAATAAGTAAGTGCTTCGTGAAAGGAGAAAGAATAAATGATGATGTCACAAGATGATCCATAAGTTTACCATATCTTGCCAAGGGCCCACAAATCCATGAATTATCTGTATCTTCTTTACCATCTTGTTTCACACTCGCATCATCAGTGTCCATTGGAGATGCAGGCCCCCTATTCACCGCAAAGAGCAACTGACTGGTAGCTTCAAAAGTAGTCAAAACTGAATGAATAACTCCCTGACCATACAAACAATTTAACAGTATTGGATTACATGAGTCTGCCCTGTCCAATAGAATACCATCAACGAAATCAATCACCCTGCCAAAGTACCGGCACTTAGTTGATATGGATGCATCTGACCCAGAAGAACTTCCATGGCCACTAAAATTCATGTGATCCAGAGCAATGGAAGCAATAGTACTTGCAACTACTTTAGAAGAAGGAGAAACATTCAGAATATCCTCCCGTCGACGTGAAGGAAGTAACATTGCCTTTCCCAACTCCTGGAACAAATGCATGATATGGAAAGAAAGTGACCTCACCACATCGCAACATGATCTGTAATGAGATCTTTGCTTGTCAAATTCCTTTTTATTGATAACCTCAGCAGCATTTGACGACTCAGAATGATGGGACTGATGGATAGATCCCAATCTACCGGAAAGAACATCAGCACTCAATCCTTGCTGTAATCCAGTAGCACGACCAAGATCCCGATACAGGCTCATAAGGTCCAGAAACTGGGACTCGATACTCCATTCTGAACTCCTCCTCCTCAAAAATGGATCAAGAATCTGTCTGAAGGAATCAAATGGTTGCTCCTCACTCTCGTTTGCACTTGGTTCCAACTGTTGAAATTCAGTAGTAGAACCAGTACCATCCTCATCCTTTCCAACCTTGGCATCTAAAATTAAAGCAATCTGCCAAAGAATTTCGCGATGCAAACGTCCAATGTCCTCCAGAACATGTTTGCTACCATTTCCAAATTCCGTGAGCAGTGCAGTCACCCAGCGATTGTCTTTTGAAGCAGCAAGAAATAACAGAAACTCAACAAGGAACAGAGATGAAAAGATCTCATCATCTGGCACTGCTCTGGGATCCAACAAAAAGGATCCCGATACCTTGTTAAAACCAGCCAAAGCTTTCTTTATATTGTCGCTAAGAGAAAGACAGAACGCACGTGCTAGAGGTCCAGAATGATGTTGAGTAAATCCCTTGAAAACCATTGTGCTGTGTAAGGCAATAGACATCCCCTCAGATGACTGGACAATACTAGGCTGCAACAGAAGATTTAGTAAAGCCTCAATCCCCGATTTTTCTACAAACAACCGACAAGTTTCAGAATTCTCCATTGTTCTATGAAGCAGAACCATCAGATGAAAGATACATAGCTGAACAAACTGCTCATCACTGAAACCTTCTCTTCCTGAGTCGACACCACCAACTAAAGAGCAATGCCCTTCATTCTCCTTGTCACCAGAATCTGTTTCCATGGCACTACTCCCACTAGCCTTACTTAATAGCCCCCCAGAGTTATTTTCCCCAAAGGAAGAAATCTTATCAATAATTTCAATCATCAAATCAACACCAGTACTTCTAAGTGAAGAAACATGTCGTAAGAGCTCCTCCACTGCATTTGACAAAGGAACAATGGCATCATTCATTGCTAGTACATACTTCTTGTTGGTGAAGATGTCAACAAGAAACCTTAAAGCTGAAGTTTCTTTAACAGCTTCCAAACCTTTGGCATTAAGACATATGGCACCAAGGCCGTTTGGAACACATGTAAGTGCCTTGGAAGAAGGGAGTACTCCAGCCACAACTGATGATAAAAAAGCGTCAGGAAGACCCACATCATGCAAAACTGGAAAACAAGTGGGATCCTTGTGGATAATTTCACTCATAACAGTCACAGCTGAATAATAAATGTCACCACCAAATTTATGTGAATTTTCATATATAAGTGACAAAGTAGAAGGCAAAGAACTATCATGGGAATTTAGGGATCTTGTATTGTTTGCAGGAGCATATGTAGCAGAACCAAGTGCCTTCAATAGAACTTTGATGAGTCTCTTTTGGGAGTAGATATGATCCTCATTGTATCTTGAGCACTCGCCAACTACCATCAAATTGCTGTTTTCTCCATCCAAACCAATAATTCTACGTACTTCTATTTGTAGCCTCTGGCCCAAAAGCTCAACTCCTCCCACTTCCCTCAGCAGAGACACAGCTGAACCACTGCAATCCATGAGCTTTTGCAAGGCCTTTACAGCCAAATAGACAAGATGCATGTGATTAGGGTCCGAATCCTCCAAAAGAGGTAAGAATGTTGGAACCATTCCCGATCCCCTAACATTGCTCCCTGATGCTGAGGAAGAAACAATGTGGAGTAAATAGAACTGAAGGAGTGCCTCAACGAAGGCAAGAGAAGATGGATCACTAGAGTTTTTCAATGACAAAACAGCCCTTTGAAGAACATTGAGGAGAATCATGCGGTTTCCTACAGCAAAACTAATACTGGATCCACTCAGTATTCGTGCACGCTCGTGAGATGCCGAATATGCAGCTAACTGAGCTCCCAAGGCTAGCATCGCAAGTGTTCTGATGGTTCCAGGAACACTTTCTTCCGAACGCACAATTCTGATCAATTCATTTGTATATTCAGGCTCGTTAGCAAAGAAGGATGTCAGTTCATCGCTAGCATCACTGGACTGAACAAGCACAATGAAGGCAAGTAGACAAATTCTGCTGTACAGCCTACAAACTCTTGGAGAGCGAAAAGCTCGAGCATATCTTATTCTGGTAAGCAGTGAAAACCGAACGTCAGGAGTCACACTGTACTGCTGAATGCATTGGTTCATCAGTGACAGATCATCTTCCTTCAGTAAATGAAGGTCGGGTATATGTATAACTCTGGTGCTTTGGTCATTCACACCATGCAATTCAAAATAAAGGGATGAACCAATTCGGTATTGAGACTTTTCACTACTACTATCTACATCAGATGGGAACAAACATAGCCCTTCATCCTGTGTTCTCTCATTAGCTATAACACAAGAATACAATCCCAAACCCTCCTCTTTGCTTCCCCAGCCCTGAGCCAGGGACAGAAGACAGCTATTCACAGACCCACATCCGATCAACTTCCCGCTTCCATGCAGCTTAGAGGGGTTGATTTTAACAAGAGCTGAAAGAGTCTCCAAAGTAGCAATAAGAACCTCAGGATCTGTCGATGCCAGTAAGAGCTTGAAATGCTGAAAAAAGAAACATAAAATAAATATACTGAGATAGAAAATCTCAAATTAGGCATCCATTATGTGAAGACTTTTGAGGTACCATCAATGAATATACCTCCAAGCCGTCAAATGAACTCTTATTAAGGCAATTCTCTAGAATGATTTGCATAACTCGCAAAATTTGCAGAACTTCATGTTTTGGGAAAGGATTTTCATCTTCAGATATATTATCTGACAACAGAAGGTCATTCCTGCCAGACAAGTATGTCTTGAAGTATGTATCAAAATGCAAAAACAACGGCCTCCAATGATGAAAGTTTCCCTGAAATTAAAGCAGACGAAAGACAGCAATTAAAAAAGAAGAACATGAAAACTTTTAAAGAAGCACAAACAACTATGTTCTTACCTTACTATACTCCCACCGAAAGCCAGAAAGAGGAATAGCAATATCCTGTAGTGGACTCTGGATCACCTTGTCAATGAATGCTTTAATTTTGGGAGGCTGCAAGTGACAGTAGTCAGAAGTGGAGATAGTCCAAAAGGATATTATATACACAAAGCACACATATGACACACACAGACGCAAATATTAAGTTAATTCAAAAACATGATCAGCACAACAGCAACATCATTTATTTTTCAAGGTCTACGTGGAGAGAGAGAGGGCGACTTCCCACCCAGAACCTCTCTAAGAAAAGGAAAAGCCTAATCATCTACAGCATACAGAATTAGAACCTGTCCATAATGTCTTGGTCAAAAAAGCTTATGGTATTGTAAATTTATTTCTTTATTGTAATAAATAATGTTCGATTTCTTTCAAGTATCAAGTGAGCAACAAAACTCTTGATTTGACAATGTATTATCAACATGAGTCCAGTGAGTCATTCTGGGGGGAACAAAAAGAACATCCCTCTATGCTAACTTCTAAGAATAATTAAGTCTATATGACACAAATAAAATAATCATTCAAGCATTTATCTAAGATTTGTAAAGGAACCACAGACTATAGAGCTAAAAGGTAAATCCTTTTAACTCCAAGTAAGGATGTAGTGATAAGTACTAACAAATAAAGCAGAGGAGTTTAAAATGCAGATTTTGTATGGTCAACAAATGTGAGTTGTCTACCAATGAGAAAAAAAATGTTTAATAAATTGCAATCAACTAGTATCAATAAATTTAAAGCACCTATTTTGTTCAATCACTAAGACACTAATAAAGAGATAGCACTTTCACCAACTGCATGATTCTTTTACGCCTTTGCCAGGTAAGGATATTTCAGAAGCCACACTTACAACTCTACGCAATGAACTAGATGATATGAACAATCAGAAGCATATGGAAATCCTAAATAAATCTTAAACCTCTCAATGCACATTGGAAATATTCAAAAACTGAAACAGTGGGATGTACAAGTTTAAGACTTTTCAGTTCAATGCAGAAGCATAATCCTAGAAGCCATGACATGGAATAACAATGAGTAAACTTATACCACCCCAAAAAAAAAGTGAGAAATAATAAATGGCACATGCAGAAATGTCTATAATAAAAGAAAGTTGGTATCCTGAATTCACATCACCCTGTTTAATAATCTAGAGAGCAACCATTCATTTTATTATCCTAGATAAATTAACATGAACAAAAACAAAACGTTTAGGAGTTTGAATTCAATCTCTAAACATGTATATGGACAAACCATGCATCTCCTTCAATAAACAAGAATGATCTAAGAATGGCACAGCTCAAAACAAGGCTGTTTGACTGTGACAATTTAATGTGCAGTTCAAATATGAGATCCTAAGACACTGTTTTAGATTGTGTACATCAGAACATCTCATCTATGGAGGCATATCAGAATGAACTGCATCATAAAAAGATGTCCCTTAAATGACAAAGAAATAGTTGATTAATATGACATTACAATGCATAATGAGTTATTTGCAGTATTACTTCACCATCCATGATAATATTCAATCAATTTTATTCCCAATCACTTTGAAAAAGACACAACAATTTAGTCTAAGTCAAATAACACCTAAGTTCCCACCCAAAATATTGGTATTGTTTTGACAAAGAATCAGAACTAAGAGCTCATGCATCCAACCACTCCATTCACAACTTTATTTTTAAAACACGTTTGCAACAAGTCCCTAAATTGTTAAAACCTAAATGACCCCCCTTATTTCCCTACGTCAGGTGGTTTACACATATCAAGTCTCCTTTATTAGGATTTCCCTAGATTCGCTCTCCTCCATTATTTTTCTTTTGTTAAGTTTCCTTCATCGAGTCTCCTTTGTTATTTTAAGGTTATGTTTTCAAAATAATCAGTGAAATTAAGATTATGTTTCCTCTGATCTCTCTAAACCCTAACTTTCTTCCCTCTTTTCCCTCTTTCTCCCATTCTATATCTTCTCTCTTTTGTTAACCCCTGACCTTTCTTCCCAAGCCTTCTGTGCACCCTTCAAACCATTAGCACTAATATGACTTGTATAGAAGCTTTGCAGGCCATCTAACAGCACCAAATATTGGTCTAATACAATGTTTTTCCAGAACTTGCAATAAGTTTTAAAAGAGATTGATGTGTTTTGAAACTGAATTCTTATATTCCATCAAAACACCTTTGCTTGTTGGATATAATTATCTATGTGTTTTAGTAGATGAACACGCGAACATCATTCTATATAATTTAACTCATTAAAAGCAGCTGCTCTTTTCCTTAGGTAGCCAGCTCCCACGTCAACCAAATTAAGTGCATTCAGTGATAACTGGATGCGAAATCACGGTACACCAACTCCAGTACCAACCACGCTCTTAAAAACTAAAAAGCTAGCAGCTAATTGCTAAAGTAAACTACCACAACCAAAACCCAGCACAAGGTAGGTTTCCAATTCACTACTCCAATCAAAAAAAATCATAAAAAAGAGTTCACTAGATGTGTGCAGAATTGCAAAACCCAATCTAGAAGAAAACCCATAAACTTATAAATACATGAAACAAAAAGTAACAATATACAGAGATAATAAAGCAACTCACAGGCTCAGAGTCGAGCTTCAAAGAGGGACTAACGATGCTTTCACCGGACAATAGTTGCCGTAACCTCGAAGGCAAACTCGATCTTATCGACGCCATCTCGACTGCACTTCGCTACTATCAAGTACTACTGTAAAAAATAAAAGAAATTGAAAAAGAAACCGACAAAAACATAATCAAGAAATGAGGCCAAACTCACAATCAGAATCTTATACAACACAGAATAAAATCCCTAAAAAAATCTGGCCACAGCAGCGATTTTTGAGACATAGATAACAAGAACAAACAGATCAGATACCAAAAAAAAAAAAACTCTAAATACAAGAATACACAAACGAACCAACATACAAGTCATAGAAGAGAAAGAGAAAAAAAAAACCCTAAGAGACGAGAAAAAGAGAGGCGACAGATGCATACACATCAGAAGTCTGAAGTATAGACAGAGAAAGAGAGAGGCGAAACCCCAAAGCAACAAGAGAGAAAAAGATGAAAGGTGAAGAGAGAGACGAGCAGGGGGCTGTGTTTGTTTGTGTTGAAGTGTGGTTTTGGTTTGGGCTGGCACTCCTAAACTTTAAATACTAATTGACTGTTAATTTAATACCAATTTTGTTGGCTCTAGAGATATTCTTCAGGTTTTCTTTTTCTAAAAAACATTAAATTAAAATCATTTTTATATTTTATTAAATGTGAAAATTATAATTAAACCATTCAATAACTCCACATTTTAACCGACGGAGGAATTCGTATTCCTAAATTTTGAAGGTATTGATAACATTTAGAATATTTGTCACTGATTTATTATGCAAAAGAATCCAATTCAAGATTTATAAATTTGTAAACTCTTTTTCATTCTGGAATTTTTTTAAATAATTTTAAACTATTTAAGGACTACAATATAGAATTACTTATAACATAAAATATAATATATTTTAAAATGAACAATATCATATTCAAAATTTTTAAAATATTTTTAATAAAGAACAATTAATATCATATATAAACAAATTTGGAAAGCACATTTTTTTTATTTTTAAAATAGTATACAATATATTAATAAACATTTTAAAGTTTTTTAAACAATCAATATGCAATTTATTTTAAATTTTTATTTTAAAAAAGCAACTTTGCATCTTTTAATATATCAATCTTTTTTTTTCCTTGTCCTTTATCATTGAAAATAAATTGATGCAGTGGTTTGTGATTTTTTTTTTTTAAAGCAAGAGAATTTATTACATCATCAAATTGATAATATATGTATCCTCCTTTCATGCACACGTGTTGAATGCTGTTGATGATAGCCAATGTGCATTACTTACCAACCGACTTTCACCCAAGTTTTTTTTCTGAAAGGGTTTGTGTAATAATGAAGTAATAAGAAAGAAGAGAGATACATTTTTAATTTCTGAAATTAAATATTTTATTCAAAACTGAATCCAACCCTCTTGTAGACGTCATTCTGACTTGAAACTTTTTTCTACTATATTCACTATTACCATAAAAATAGGAAAAGGATGTCTAATAATATACATTTTAAGGCAGGAAATGGGAAAAATATTTATACGTAAATGAAAGTTATAATTATTGTATCATGTTTCTAATTCACGGTTGACAAATAACGTGAGCTTGGAACAAAAGTAGCATTAGAAATTGAGAAGACATCACATCGCACACAGCAAAAAATAACAAACTTTATTAATTTTCATAAATTAGATCTACATTACATTATAATAGTTGAATCAAAATTTAATAAAATATAAATATAAATATACACTTTATTATGAAACTTGATCTATGCTTTCTTGAATCTATAAGTTCGTATTAATTATTTTAGTCACAAACACATCTGTCCTTAGGAATACTCAACATTTTGAAATGAAGGAAATGAAAAGTAATAACTCTTTTTATATTTTATTTCTTTTGTTGATAGTTGTATATTCCTAGTTTTATGGTGTTAATAACTATATATTCCTAGTCTTATAATTAAGTTTAGTGTATCTCTAATTTAGTAGGAATTTCCTTATTTAGGAACTAATTTACAAATATTATTCCTATATATTCTATTTCCTCTTATATAATTACTGTATACAAAGAGACTGTTGTAAACTGTAAAGAAATATAATAGTTTAGGACTCGTTTGGTTCAACTTTTCGTTTTTGTTTTTTATTTCTATTTTTTATATTTTTCTCGATTTTTGTATATTTTTTTAGTCTTTGCACTATTTTTTTATTTTTGTATTTTATTAGTGTGTAATTTTTTCCAATTTCTTCGCTATATTTTTTATTTTCTGTATTTAAAAAACAGAAAACAAAAATCTAAACAAAAAATAAATCTAAAAATGCTCTTAATGCTCTCTTCCATCTTTGTTTTTATTATTTAAACATGGTATCAAAGCCATACTACTAACCTTAGCCACAGCTTATACCTTTTTATATTTTCAGCCAAAACCAGCCTTTTAAAGGTCCAATGGTGCTAAGGATAGATTTGGTGGAATAAAGGAAGAGGCTTCCAAGTTTATAAATGAGAATGTCACGCTCAATGACAATCCTTCTTTATAAATCAGTTCAGTTAAACTAAACAGGACAAATTATTCTACTTGGTTATGGTCATACTTGTTATTTATCAAGACTAAGGGATTACAAGGTTATATCAATAATAGAAAGAAAAAAAAAACTAGGTGAAATTGATCCTGGACACAACAAATGGGATGTAGAAAACTCCCTCATTATGTTATGGTTGATTAACTCAATACATCCTCAACTTGCACAAGGTTATCTTCTCCTAGATAAAGTTCAAAAAAATTGGGATGCAACTACCAAAACGTACTCCCAATCAGTTAATAATGTCCAAATATACAAGTTAAGAAAAAAGATTCACGAAACCAAATAAAGTGAGATGACTATTGCCCAATATTTTTCTAAACCTAGTAGTTTGTGCTAGGAACTTGAGTATTATTAAGATTTTAAAGTATCTTATACAATTTATTTAATAAAGTTCCATAAATTAATTAAAAAGGAACATATGTATGACTTCTTAGTAGGGTTGAATAATGTGTTTAATTATATTAGAATATAAGTTTTTGAATGTTATCCTTTTTCCTCCTTACAATAAGCATATAGCTACGTGAAATAGGAAGAGATTAGATGTAATGCTATACTGCCAATGACTTCTACTAAACGATCAATTATAATGGTTAACTCATCTACTATAAATATAAAATTTGATGCAGATTGAAGTGATTCGATGAAGAGAGTAAAACAAGATAATATAAAGGGTGATTACTGTATGAAACTAAGACATATGAAGAACGCATGTTGAAACATTCATAGTTGTCTACCACGTGGTTGAGGTGGTAAAAAGTTTGGGAGTGCGCAGCTGCAAGCTCATCTATATGAAATTCTTAATATTGATCTATTAAGAGAAACTAATTCTTTTAGTGGACTTTCTGAGGAAGAACAAAAAACTCTAACGCTTTTTATAGTCAAGCTTGAGTCTCCTTTCACCATAGTACCGTGTCCACTTCCTCCTCTTACCTTGCACATTCAGGTATATCACATTCTACTTTTAATACTAGGAATATTGTTCAAAGCATCTGTGGTATCCCTGATGACTCATGGATTTTATATTTTAGAACTTCAGATCAAATGATTAGTACTAAAAAAAATTCTTTACTTATTATTATTATTAGGGTAGTAATAAAGTATATATTATTAACAGTCTTTATCTCCTATTGTCGTAAAAGATTTTATAAATTGTACTCCTTCTATCAATTTACCACTTACCTTATATATTTCTTGTTTTTCATATGATCTTCTATTTGTAGCTCTCTTACGAGAGATTTGAATTGTAAAGTTGAATTTTTCCTTTCTCATTGCATCATACAGGAGTTGAACATGAGGAGAATGATTAGCTATGGTAGAATAAACAATGTTTTATATTGACTAATTGAAGCACCTCCCTTCAAAACTCATGCTTTACTAGATGAATCTACGTTAACTCAGCACCAAATTATTCAATGGTATAAGAGATTAGAACATCCTTCATTTTTGTTTTAAAAAAACTTTATTATCATTTATTCAAGTAGTGTGTAATATGGAGACTTTAATTTGTGATGCTTGTTAACTTGCTACACCCACTGGAACTCCATATCCTTCTATTAATAATAAATATTCAGTCTCATTTGAGATTATTCATTCTGATGTGTGGAGTCCTGATCCGGTGGTTTCTCTATCTGGTTATAATATTGATTACTATAGTAGGATAACCTGAGTGTATTCAATGCGTTTAAAAAATGAATTATTCACATGATTCTAGTCTTCCCATGGGATGATTATTACATAATTCGGTACTCAAGTGAAATTTTTACGCACTGGTAGGCCTATACGACACCTAAGAGGGAGATAAATTAAGATTTATAAAATTCATCTAAGGCAAAAAAAAATCAAGTATATAAAATGCGGAAGCTAAAAACACAAAAAAAAAGTTCACTAAGTTAATTAATCAAAGCAAACTAAATCAAATTAAAATAAGTGTATAAAAGTAAAGAGAAAGGGAATAAAGACATTTTATGGTTTATTCTAGTTCAGAGTTATCCATTTACCACTATGTTTAATCTTTGACACCACTATTGAAATTTTTGTACTATTGCAATCAACAAGAAACGAATATATAAGATTATAATTGTTTAATGATTTTACTATTATGAAATATGACCGCTCTATTTTTGTAACATGCAATTGATTAATAGAATAGGTGTGATTGACTGAACTACTCATTCGATCGACTGACTTATGCAAATTAGGAGTACTTTGGCCCCAAGTTAACTAAAACTTAAACCAAATTCAATTCTAAATCAATAAACATTAAGCAAACCCAAACATACTTTTTAATCTAAGACACTTAGGTTTTATTAAAACTAAACATCTATCTATTTTCCAATTCATACAAATTGTTTAAATTTATTAGCACATTCTTATTTAACAAAATCAAATATCAAGAGAATTTTCCACATATAAATATATCAAACAAACATGTTCTCTTGATTATGCACCTACAAATATATTTTAAGACATGAATGCAAATATGCATGCATAAGCCTCTTAAATAACCAAAAAAAGTCAACCAAAACTTACAATAAAAATACATAAGTAAACTTATATCAAACTAATTCGCTTCTTCAAGTTTTGAGCCTTTATAAATTATCTTCACAAGTTTCACTCGCTCTAAAACTCTTTCAGCACATATATTTGTAGTTAGTCCATATACCTATCTTTCAATATACTCAAAAATAATATTAGTAATAACATTTGTTTTGTCATCATCAAAATAATGTAAAATCTCTCTTAGTTCAACAATCTCTCCCTTTTTAGTAATGATAAAATCATGTGATATTATGGATAAAATAACATAAATATAAACCAATAATCATATGAGCATTATACTATTTCTTGTTGGAAATGAAAAGTTCTCGTAGCTAAGCTCCCAACGGTCATCTTCAATGACATCCTAATAACTTGTGGTGGCAATGTCAGAGGTAGAGCCACAGGTTGATAATGCGATTGACTGTGATAGTATGGTGGTTGAGAACTTAATCCTTGTTGATTTTTCCCATCTAAATAGTAAGGATGATCCTTCCATTCTAAATGGTAACTCATAGTGTAAGGATCATACTAATCCTATTGGAGCTCCTAGAAACCACCAATTCCATAAAATTATTGTTTAACCTACCATAAAGGAAATATATCACTAGAATCGCCTGAAAATGAAAAAAAATCACATACCTTAAAGTTAACTGTATTTAGCACTTCTTGCTCAACTAAAGATATGAGATTTGTTACTTATTGTTCCAACCTTAAGATAGCAGCTAACTCAAAATCATCATTAATATAAAAATTATTGCATTAAAGATCATAATAGAAAGAATACTGAAAATAAGCCATGACTTGAAAAAGATATGAAACATATACAAACAGAACACTAAGGTAAGAAATGATCAACAAAAACAAAAATGAAAATAGCAAAAGAACTAGTAAGAACACAGCTCCAACTCCCTGACAATCGCGCTAAAAATTTGGTGAGTCATCGCGAACTCTCAAATAATAAATTTACCTAACTAACCTAACTATGTATCTAGGGTAAGAGTCAATCCCACACAGAGCTAGGGTGTACTGGTACTTCTAACATTGCAAAGAGAAACAAAATTAAAAACCCCTAAATGCAAAGAGAACTAACATAATGAAGATGCAATAAAAACACTAAATAGGAAAATAAAGAGCAAAACACAATAAATGAAGGACAATGACAAACAAATGAGTCGAAGGTATCATCAGGATTCTAGGATAACTATTGATGCTTGATTCTAGATAAAAGGTGCTCTAGCTATGGTTTTAGCCTATAAGTTTGAACAAGCTCTCAAACCATCAGTTCCTCTAACTTAGGAAAAACTAATAAGCTTTAGAAATGACTCTATCTTCACTATAACTTAAAACAAGCTTTCTAGATTTAATAGTGAAGATGCATTTGGTACTAAGGAATGAATATCTTAGGCCATTAACTCACAAGCTCGGAAAGTGTAATCTCAATGAATGGAACCCAAAATTAGTTGGTTAACTATCCTAACAAAACCAAGTATCCTATTGCTACTTTTTGTAAATCAACAAGGACAATTACGTATCACTTGTTCAATCCTAGCATTTAAATTATGAAATTATCTAAATGATGATCAAGCCTACAGATAATACCTAACTCATGACATTTAAGTAAAGTTCCAAACCAACCTAAGCTTAAAAATACTAAATTAATTCAAAGAAATTTTTATTCTCACAATTAATTATCCTTTATCCATAAAATACCTTTAAGTACTTAAAAACCTAACCAACTATAACTAAATTAAGCAAAACACAAATTAAATAAACACAAAACATCCCTGATTAAATTAAACTATGTCTAGAAAATTGAAAACACTAAAGAAAAAATACAATTCAACACTTAATCTAACATAAACTTAGATTAACTAAGCTATTAAGTAATTAACTAAAACATAATTTTACTAAAATAAAACTAACTTTTTAAACAAAAATTCCAGCAAAATTAAATTAGACAAAAATTGAAATTAAATGAATTAAAACTAAAGAACATGCATGAATCTAAACAACAAAACCTAAATTAATTAAAGACACAAAAAATAAATGAAAATTTATTCAACTTAATATTTTATAAAGATAAAATTAATAATAAAAACATCATATATTATTACTTATGAAAGTTTCTAACTATTGAAATAAGGATAAAAAGATTTGGAGAAGATGAAAACAAAAGAGCTAAACTATGGCAAAGAAATGACTAGAATTAAGAGTAGTGAAATAACAAACAAAAAAAGACAAAGGAATGAATAGGAAATTAATTCAAATGAGATAAGTTAGGTGTGCCATCCAATCTATTTAGGAAACCCATCAGATAAATCTAAAATGATGGTGGCGACATCTAGGAAAGTGAGATCTAAGTCGCCAAGCTTCCAAGTCAAGTAGAGTTCTTCATGCCATGTTGAAGCAATTCTCTATGCTAAGTCCACTAAGCCAAAACTCCCAAAATTTTTGAAAGCTTTTGTATGTGGATGTCGCCACTTGCACTATGGATAATTTCCTAGGTTTTGGTCACTCCCTTTTGTTTTTATTCTCTTCATCATTTTATTAATTTCTGCTATACAAAATATAGGTGGCTCCTCTTAAAACTCTGTTGGCTTTTTTGCTTCTTAAACGCTGGCATTCCACTCATTTACACCTCCAATTAAAGAGTGTTAAGTGCTCTTTTGGTGATAGCTGGAGAGAGCTTTCTATAGGAACGATTTTGCTCCAATTAAAGACAATTTTGCTCTAAATAAAGAGTGTAAACTATTTTCTTGATGACATGTGGAGAGAGCTTACTTTAGGGATGAATTTGCATGTTTCTAAGCCTTAAAGGCTTTTGTTTTTCATGACTTTAGGAAGTGTGTTTTTACAAGGTATGGAAGCTCTCCCTTCAATATTTTAAGCTTCCCTTTTTAAAGCTTCTTACACTCCTTTTCTTAAACAATTTTGCTTGGTTTTTCTTGGATTTTTTTCTTTTTCTTTTTGCTTCAATTCTCCTCTAAGCTTTTATGCTTTGATCCAAATTTTGTACTTCAACATTAAATTTGCATGTAAAAATAATAAGACTATAAAATTAGAAATTTAACACAAAAATAGGAATGAATTTAAATGAAACAATATATATATATATACAACAAAATCCATTCCTATCAAACAACGTGATCATATAGTTGCATAAAATCAAGAAGAACATAGAGAACCCACTATGGTGGATTTAACTATAAGGAATAATAATAAACCTCTGGCTAGCATAATCTTACCTAGAGTCCAAATGAACAACTTTGAGATCCTTTACAAGATTATTTCTATGGTTAAGGCATCACGTTTTGGATGCTCAGAATTAGCAATATTTTTTTATATTTTTAACCTATTTAGACGTAATGTTGTTTTGTAAGATGCTGTTAAGCATAGGCCATTTTATTTTTCCCTTTAAGGTGAAGCTATAGACTAGCTCTTTACCCTTTAATCTAGTTTCATCACCCCTTGGAATGAGATTATAAAATTCTTCCTAGCTTAATTCCTCCCACCAAATTAGATAGAAAAAATGAAAACTAAAGGCTCGTTTAGTTCGTCTTCTTGATTTTGTTTCTGTGTGTTTTCCTTAATTTTTATGTTTTTTTTTTGTTTCTGTGTTGATTTGTTCAGTTTTTGTGTTTTATTATTGTGTTGTTTGTTTTATTTTTCATGCCTTTTTTCATCTTTTATGCTTAGAAAAACAAAAAACCAAAACTAGAAACCATACCAAACATCCCTTAAGATAACATCCTTTGTTCAACATATAAAAAAAGAAAGTCTAAACAAGGTTTGGTAGATCTTTAAGAAGATGTTGCCTAAGTATCCAAGTCAAGGATTTAGTATAAAATAGCAAGTAGATATATTTTGTACTAAAATTAACCCTTTTATTTTTAGTATTACAAATGTTATTACTAAAGGTAACTTGATGAGGAAAACTTCAAATCCAATCTATAAGCTGATAGAGGAGATGGCAATAAATAACTTCTAATACTAATATGAGAAGGACCCTAAGAAATCATATGTAGCTCATATGAATAATGATATTATAGCATTAGTATCCCAAATGGAAGTCCTTAATGATAAGTTAGATAGTTTAGTTGGTTAAGTTATGATTAATGCATTGAGAGGTCAAGTTATGTATGAAAACTATAAAGGTAACTCCTATTTATCCATAAATTTCCAAGTCAGCATCCTTTTACCCAAAAGGCTGAGCAAGTGCCGTACATAGTGAATTTTAATAGGTAATAAGGGAACCCTTACTTAAACAATTAAAATCCTTGGTAGATGAACCATCAAAACTTTTCATGGATAAATAATTAAAACTACCAAAAACCTCCATAAGCCAATCCTTAGAGAGTCCCATCACTTGGATTTAGAGAAAATACACCTCCACCATAAGAAAAACCTAGTTATAAGGACACTGTGAAAAAAACATCCAATCTAACAAGTCTAAGATGTAAATGCATGACGCTTTGGCTAGGAACCCAAAGACTTAAGTAAGCTTAGATTGCACAAATCTTGCAGGAGAGGTTCCTCATCAAGTATAACACCTTAAGAAATTGGAAGGGAAAAGTTTAAAGAAGAAGACTGATGTTCAAGAGAAGAGTGAGGAGAAGGTGGGGGAGAAGAGAAAAGATACGGAAGTTAAAGTTGAGAAGGAGGAGTAACTGGGGCTTTTTATTGATCCTAACGTGTAATCTTACAAGCCTAAACTTCCATATAAAAACTTAAGAGTTCCCACTTTGATAAGCAATTTGGGAAGTTTTTAAAGTTATTTAAGAAGTTGAATGTAATATCCCACTTGTTAAGGCACTAACTAAAATGCCTTCCAATGAAAAATTCTTAAAGGATATTCTTTCAAACAAAAGAAATATTAGGGAGTATGAGAATATCAAACTTAATGAGGTTTAAGGTCAAGTTTACTTAAGAAGTTATCTCTTAAGCTTAAGTCATTTGGGAGCTTTACTATCCTATGTATGCTAGGTAACATGTAAATAGATAGTAATCTAATGTATTTAAGAGTGAGTATAAATTTAATGCCAAAGTTTATATTCAAAAAATCAGGATTAGATGATCTTAAGCCCACCACATTCTTGCTATAATTAGCTGATTAGTTTATTCCCTATCTAAGAGCAATCATAAAGGATGTGCTTGTTAAGTAGAAAAATTCATTTTTCCATCTTAATTTCCTAATTTAGGATATGGAAAGGACAAAGGCATGTTAATCATTATGGGAAGACCATTGACAACCACCACTAGAGCTATAGTGAATTTGAAAGCTATTTCTAAAGACTTAAGATGAAGAGGTAATGTTTAACATTTTTAACTCATCCACTTGTTTCACCGTGATTGGCTTATACAATTAAATTAAAATAAGGATTGATGAACCTAAGTGTGGCAAGGTTTCGTATGCTATTGATGTTAAATTTATGCTTATTGACTTGAATTTTAATGAAATGATGAGTATCCTAGTGTAATTGTAATCCTATAATCCATATGACATATTTGGATGTCCAAATATTGTAGACAGAGTGATAGTCTTAGGCACCAATGATTTAAAGTCTCTTTAACATCTTAATGGCATAATCTAGTTAAAGATATAAATGAAGCGCATATTAGGAGGAAACCTAATTAAAAAATTAGATGTATTTAGTTTAGTAATTAATTTCCAATCATTTGGTGCTCTTTTAGTTAGTTTCATTAGTTTTGTTATTTGAGATCCAAAATTTTAAGCAATATAGATGTGCAATCATATTATTTTAGATGGTCCATGAGTTAGGGGGAAATTATTGACAATTTAGAAATTGAAATCATATAGAATAATGATGGACAGATCATCAACAACCCTTTATAATGGTATCATTGTAGTCTGCCTAACTTGCAATTAGATTTTAATGTGACTCTTTAATGGTTGTTTTAGTCCTTGTAAACCATAATTGATGCCTATGTCTCCCGCATAAATGGCATCATTTTAAGTTTAACCATAATATATTGTCTCTTTTTATTTTTCACATTCCTACATGCCATTCTTCTTCTCCTAAGGCCCACATTATGCTTTATCATTACCTCTCTTAACTAGAAATCACCTTCCTTGTGTGTGACCTTACTTATTTTTCATTCCCATAACTATTTTTTCCTAGAAACCTGCTTGTTCTCCATCCTTTGTGACATCCACCACTATCTATTCATCAAAATTGCTGATATCTCACTTATTTCCCATTTTTTCTATGATTTCTCAATTATTTTAGCTATATTTTACACCATTTTACCTATAGTGCCTTCATCTATGTTGTGCTACTACATTCAAGTCTTAGTATTATCACTATCAATGAGGGAATATTTTAACATTAGCAAAACTATTTTGGTGGTGGTGACAAAATATTCCATCATCTTTAGAGCATGTTCAACGAAACTATTTTAGCCTTTTTTTACACAGTTTTCAATATGATTTCCCGAAGATCATTCCTAGCCTCCATTCAACGAAAAAACCTATCTTTGATAAGTCTAGGTTCACCACTTAAGAGCATTCAGAGTGGTATAAGGACTACTATAAAAAAGGCATCATAATTGAGAGATCAATGGCCCCACTGTGGATTTTGAGTTTAATATTATTGGAGCATTTAAAGCATTGAGATGGGAGGAAATGCTGAGTTTAGCTGACTTATATCACCTTAAATCAATTATTGAATTTATTCCTTTATAAGAGGTACTATAATTCTTGTTACTTATGTCTATTTATTTTACTTATTAAGGGTACCTAATAAGGGAACATGTATGAGCAGTAAAAAGATATAATACATGGGGATTTGATCACTTTTGAGACCAATTTCTTTATAGATGCTACTAGGAATTCCTTAGGGTTAGATAGGATAGCTATTTTTAGGTCATTCCCCACCAAGAAACTAGGCATAAGGGAGAGGATTATAGTAGCCATTTTGATCACCAATGCCCTATTGAGGGCAAGTGGACTGAATGAAGTAAAATTACATGACAAATGCTTTTTTAACATAGATCTTCACTAGTATACCATTGGCTAGGTTTAGGATTCCTTATATGACTAATGTGGTTTAGATTCTTGAGCTCAATGCCATCTAACATTTTAACGTGATAGTGAACATTTTGTCGTAAACATCTCCGGTTATTTATCAAGGTCACAATCATAAATGTTTATTAGCTTCACTCATAAACGTTAATCTTTTTATCAGTATCATTCCAATGGACTGAAAATTTTGCTTACTATATTCAATTACACGTATATTTTTTTCATTATATTACAACCTATTCCAAATTGACATGCAATCCACATGAAATTTCAATAGAATCTTGATATAAATCTTTCAAGAATTGATCAATTTTCAGCTAAATCAAAATTATTGATTAAATTCAAATACCGTAATTGACAAAGCAATCATCACCATCATATTTACAGCAAATCAAGCTTGTGAATAATTGATAGGGCATTTTTATCTTCCCACTACACTCATGTAAAATTTTCCACAATTTAGAGGATGAATGTTGAGAAAGCATATAAAGTGGAAAAGGTAAGAGAACAAAACTCCCTTGAATATTTAAATCCAATTTGTAGGAATGAATTTACTAGCTTGGAGTCCATTCCAAGTGATTAAGTACTTAAAAAAGTTATGATCTAAGCTTATATATCCATTACCTAAAGAACAATTTTAAGGTACAGGCTTTTCCAAATGGGTTAGATTAAGATGTGATAGAAAACAAAAACACAAAACTAAATCCTAGGAAAGCAAATGTTTTAAACATTCATGATGAAATAAAACTTAATAGAATGTAAGACAATCAAATTTAGATGTGAAGTGAAGTTAACCTACACACTAATTAGGTGTCAATTATAAACAATAATAGTAGCTAAAGGAAATGTAATAAACCCCTTTATTTTTCTTATAATCCTATCATTGGGCTAGCTATAATTAATCACCTAAGATAACTATAAATAACTATATCTATGCCCAACACTCAATTGATATGGGTCAAATTGATATGATTTTTATGGTTAATTTGTTGAATTATGACCCATATTTTAATGTTTAAATGTTTAATTGATACCCAATAATGTTTGATTTGCAGATTGGAGCTTAATGATCAAGATTGGAGCAAAAACATGAAGAAATACCCTTTGTTGCTGCCCATAAATGGCCCCTATAAGGGTGCCATTGTCCATATAGAGGGTGCCATTGTACTCCAGGTCAGCAAGGTAGCCCCACATCCTCTAGATTTCAAACATGGCATGACCTCCATTATGTCCCTTGTCTCTTGGCATGTGAGGGTGGCCTCTCAGAGTCTACATAGAGCCAAGACACCTCCATAATTCGGATCAGTTAGTGAGGAATCAGA
>JAOXYD010000027.1:7179-19039 GCA_028565735.1 Pinacopodium congolense | reverse complement strand
CACATATTACATAAATATTTTATCACTGTTACTAAAAGGGAAACATAAGTAAGGTATTACTATATTAATTAATATGCAGGGTCAATCAGCTTATAATCGGGGAGGCTGTCAAATTGAAAATGTAAAAAAATATGTAACTATCATTATGACTAACAAACTAATACTGTAAAAGTAGTCGGTCATCTTATAGGTGCTGGTCATCGGTCAAAACCAGGTGAAATGACCAACATGTCTTTTACATGCTTTGATATTATTAAAAATATAGAAAATTGTTTAGTTTATTGTATCGTTTTTTAATAGAAAAAAATATAGCCGTTATTTTAGTACCTTTGTGATCATTAAAGTTTATATTGCTCAAATTGATCTTACATAACTTAAAGTAGGCAAGCACTTGAATCATCATGATTTCGGGGCTTCATTAGTCACCATTTTATAAATAATAAAAAAGTTATATTAATATAAAAATAATTTATGCTAATATCAGCATGTAACAAAAGAAATTATGGTGAGATTAATAATTATAAATTGAAGATTTGATTTGAGTAGTTTTGAAATTATTAAAAAAGTTTAATACTGACAAACACCGAAATATAACTTAAATTTTATTGGAAACCTTAAAATTCAAAAGATATTTTTTGTCTTATAATTGCAATAGACGTAAATACTACAATAATTATTATTACAAATATTATATTACAAATTGCAAATTTTATGTCGTTAAAATTTTAAAATATACTTAAATTATTTAAACATTTTAATTTTTACAAAAATTAATCTTATCATAAAATAATTTATGTGCTATTATAATTAACTTCATAATATATATTGAAGTATTATAAATTAGTTATTATAAAATAAAATATAATTCTAGTGAAAAAAATTATTGAGAAACTAACTTATCATTGCAATCACTAAAAAATTAATAGAATCATCTATTAATAATTTTTTAGAATATAATTAATAATCCATTATAAATATTATTAAATTAATATAGTGAAATTAAGATTTTTACATTTAAATTGTTATAGTTAATTTAATTTGTTATTTTAAGTTATAATCCAAAAAGTAAGCTCTATGTTGTTCTTGTTTATTTACAAGAATTTTTAGCTAATTATTAATGTTATTTTATTTTCTCCATGAATACTTTATAATGTTTTTATTTTACGTTCTGTCTTCACCTGTTAAATTTATATTACTAAATAATTATTGTCTCTTTTATCTTCCTCAATCCCTCTCTTTCTTTTATTTTTCTTGTAATTAAAACTATTTTTTCATAGGAATCGTCTAATCATGACATGCAATGGTCGGTCTCTTATAATAATAATAATAATAATATATTATTATTATTATTATTAATTATAATAGTATTATTATTATATACATAACAAATTAGAGGCATGATAAGACTTAAAGTCCTTAAATTGAAATTTTGTGAGGATAGTTTCATGTTACTAATACATATTACATAAAATATTTTATTGCTGTTAATAGAAAGGGAAACATAAGTAAGGTATTACTAAGGGGTTGTTTGTTAGATATTTTTTTTGTTTTAATTTTTAATTTTTCTAAATACATAAATTAAAAAAATCACAAAAATAAAAAATAATATACTAATACAATATAAAAATTATAAAAATACATAAAAATACATCAATTTTAATATAAAAATATAATAATTATAATAAAAAATTGAATCAAACAACTCTAAATTAATATACGGGACAATGAGCTTATAATCGTGAAGGTTATCAAATTGAAAATATAAAAAAAAAAAGTAACTATCATTATGACTAACAAACTAGTACTGTGAAGGGAGCTGACAGCGTATCTTCGAGGTCCTGGTCATCGGTCAAAACCACGAGAAATGACCAACATGTCTTTTACATGCTATGATATTATTTAAAATATAGAAAATCGTTCAGTTTTTTCCAACTATGTATCCTTTCTGAATGGAAAATAAAATAAAATATAGCCATGATTTTAGTAACCTTCATAATCATTAAAGTTTATGATCTTACATAACTTAAATTAGGCAAGCCCTTAAATCATCGATGACTTAGAGGCGTCATTAGTCACCATTTTGTAAATAATAAAAAAGTTATATTAATATAAAAATAATTTATGTTAATGTCAGCATGTAACAAAAGAAATTATGGTGAGATTAAAAATTATAAATATAAGATTTGATTTGAGTAGTTTTGAAATTATTAAAAAAGTTTAATACTGATTTTGATAATATTAAAACAATTTAATACAGCCAAACACCAAAATATAACTTAAATTTTATTGGAAACCTTAAAATTCAAAAGATTTTTTTGTCTTTTAATTGCAATGGACATAAATACTACAATAATTATTATTACAAATATTATATTACAAATTGTAAACTTTATGTTATTAAAATTTTAAAATATACTTAAATTATTTAAACATTAAAATACTTTTTAATTTTTACAAAGTTTAATCTTATCATAAAGATAATTTAAATGTTGTTATAATTATTCTAATAATATATATTGAAATATTATAAATTAGTTACTATTAAATAAAATATAATTTTAGTGATAAATTATTGGGAAACTAACTTATCATTGCAATCACTAATAAATTAATAGAATCATCTATTAATAATTATTTAGAATATAATTATTAGTCATCATAAATATTATTAAATTAATATATTGAAATTAAAATTTTTACAGTTAAATTATTATTATTTTGATCTATTATTTTAAATTATAATTTTGAGGGTAGGAATGTCCTTATTATATATTGATATTTTGAGATAATATCTCATATGCTTCTAGGTGTGAGGTGTCCTATATGATGACTGTGATGAGACTTGATATCCCAAAGTAAGAATACTCAAGATGGGGGTCAGATTTATCCTGTGTGGTATATTTGTCGATAAATCATTGGTTATGACTCTACTAAGTTACGTGAGACCCTTAAATAAAAAAAATAATTCAAATTGTGAATATAGGAATAAGAGAATTGATTAATAATAATTTATAAAGAAATGAAGATTGATATAAATTGTGATTTAAGATTTTGATACGATGTGAAAATATATTGTTTTCTTATGTGAATTATGTGATACATGATAGGTATATTCTAATTAATCCTTTTTGGGTTGACATCTTGTTCTTTACCAAATATATTTTTCAGGAGCTATTAAGTAGATTTGAATATTTTGAATTTCGAATAGTGTTGGTGGAGAAGATAAGTTAGTCATCTTGTCACAAAATGCTACAAAAACTAGTTTTTTAGATAGTTTATCTTTGTATTCGGACAATTTGACATCTTTCTCATACATTTAAGATTTGAGATTTGAGATTGTTGATATGACTGGATGGATTACTTAATCTATTGGTACTGGATATTGTGATTTTTAATGAGTATTTTATTCATTTTAAGTTAATTACTTTTAATTTATGGAATTGAATGTATTGAATGAATGAAATTGACTTATTGAGAATTGTGAATTTATGGTTTAAAATGATTTGGTAATTAATTAAGGAATTAGAATTATTATAAATTAGGAACTTGCTTCTGAAAACCGTTACATGCAGAGTAAACTAAGAAGGTTGAAAGGTGTGGTTGTATTTTAGAATTTTATTATTTAAATTTTTTAAAAAATTAGAATTTCTTATTTAAAAATTTAAAAATAATTTATAATTTTAACATTAGAAATAAAAATTTAGAATAAATGAAAAATAAAACATTATCATGAGAATCAAATCCATGACCTATTGAAAAATTTAAAATATTGTATAATTTTGTTATTTAAAGGCATGAAAAGATTTAAAAGTTTATAAATTAAAAATGAAATAAATTTTAGAAAATAATTTTAATTAAAATTAATTAAAAATAAAAAAAAAGTTATGAGGATCGAACCCTTGACCTATTGAAAATATCGAACGCCATTGACCAATGCAGCCAATCTTGGAGAAGTTGACAAGCTTAAAGTTGTATTTATATATATAAGATGTTTGTAAATAATAATAAAACCCCCCCAAATTAGAAGCCACTCATTGTCACACGTCTCTCTCAAGTTAGTCTCCCTCCCGTGCTTCACTCTCTTCTCTCTACCTCTCTGTTGTCACTTTCACTCTTTCTTTCGTTAGACGCATGGGTAGCCATCTGAAAGTTCGTCCCTTTACTTTATGTTATCTATTTGTTTATGAGCACTTCCTGGTCCTTCTCTATAAATGTTGCTAAAATCCCCTATCTCTATTCTTTTTAAGAGTTTGATTTTTTTTAGTTTCATTTTGTTAAAATTGACAATTAATGAATCATATGGAAGTTGTTTTTCCTTTTTTTCCCCCTCAATCTATTGTGATTTATTGGTTTTGATCGGGGCGAGAATCCTACAATGATAATTCATTACATTGATCCTTTGAACTGATTATAATGTAATCTAACGGAAATTATCAATTTTAAGGTTCCATTACATAAAGCTCTATCTAATTAACGCCTTTGACGATTGCACTTGGCCACTTCAAACTAAAACCGATAGGTAACATAGATACAATGACTTTTGAATTTGATTTTAGGATTGAATTCTATTAATATCTGTATTTCTTGATATAATAAAAAAAATTGTGAAATATAATATGATGGAATATAGGGAAGAAGCATAAGATGTGGTTAGGGTGAGGAATTTAAGTCCTGTTAGTTTGGGACTTAAATTGAAGCTTCTCAATCGAATCAAAATATAAGAAGTTTCATGTTAATGAACTGTATATTAGGTGTCTCATTTTTTCTTTAATTAAACTCTTACACGAAAGTCAATTGGTATTTATGTGCAAGCCATTTTTTTGTTTTATATTTGCACTTAGTTAATATTTCAGTATATAAATAGAACGTATTTTTTAATTAAGTTATTTTTTGGTTGTGACATATCATTAATGACTCATTATAAACATTAATCACTATATAAATAATAGTAATAATTTTACTTGTTTTTTATTAGGATTATTGATTATAGCAGTAGAAAAAAGTAAGCAAAATACCATACAAATATTTTGTATTCATAAAAGTTTGATTAATTCATGAAATCATCTTATTATTCGATGCATATCAAGCAAAAGCATGACTTTCACTTAATGTAATAATATTTTCATTACAAATGCATCTCCCTTTAGAACAAATTTCATATATGCCAACTTCAACTTCAAAACATGAGAATTATAAACACAATGGCAAAGAAAAAGATAAGAACATATATGGCAAGTTTTAAGTTGCTATTTTCTTAATCAGTAACCTCCATCTTCTTTGTTGTATCCAATTTTGGTTACTGTCTCAATATTTGCTCTTAAGCACACCATAAGTACGTTAGCCATTAGAAACATGACAACTATGTATATATATGTTACAATGACTTTTGAATTTGACTTAGGATTGAATTCTATGAATCTTAGTGTTCCTTTTTATTCAAATTGTTTCTTTTTTAAGTAGACAAAGGTTCTACTTATCAATCACTCACATATAAATATTTCACTTTCACCTTCAAAATACAAATTAGGATACTTCAAGTATATTTACTTTAAAAAAATCTATTAGCAATTGAAATTGGCTTATTATGTTACAGTGAAATTTTTAAATAACATTGATTTGATTTCTTTAACACTTATATATATATATATATATTGTTAGTTTTAGTTTCTTTAACATATTGTGTATGTTATGCTTCTTAGGTGTTAACATATTTTATATTATATATGTCAATTTTATGAATTGTAAACCATCCATGGAAAAAGGAGATATTCATTAGATGACTTTTCCAAAATACAATGATGAATATATGAGTGTAGTTTATTGTTTTCTCAAAAATGCTTTTTCTAAAGTAGTTATTGGGAATCAAATTTCTTGTCCTTGTAAGAAGTATTGTATCTATTATTGGTATACATGAAATATTGTATATGATCACATAATTGTTCATGGATTTGTTAGAGGATATGATAGTTGTGAATTCAATGAGAAGGGATTAGTTAATGCAAGTTTGGATATGGATGAAAATAAGGAATTTAATAGAAGGTATATGCATGATAATATAAATGGATTACTACACGAAACCTTGATGGATACAAATAAAGATACCAATGGTCCAATTACTGAAGCTAAGAAGTTCTTTAGATTGGTAGAGGAAGGAAACATGGCATTAGTAAAGTAACATATACTAATCTTATGGGGTTATTTAGAAAGGCCTTTCCCAATCCAAAGATTCTTGAGTCTTTTAATGCAACAAAGAAACTTATGAAGGATTTGAGACATCATTATGAAAAAACACGTGTATGTCCTAATAATTGTATTATGTATTAGGACATGAGAAAGCAACCAACTACAAGGTGTGTAGTATATTTAAGTGGAAACAACATTATAATAGTAAAGATAATAGAGATGATTATATAAAGTGAGACAAATTTCAGCCAAGATGTTTATATATTTTCCATTAAAATTGAGACTGTAAATACATTTACACCTGTCTAAAATTAGCTGAATTTATGAAATCGCATGATAAGGAGCATCCTAAAGATGGTAATTTAAGACATCATGCTGATGGCCAAGCTTAAAAAGAATTTGACTCATTGTATCCTGATTTTGCACAAGATCCTCGTAATGTCAAATTAGCTCTTGCCAGTGACAAATTTAATTGATTTCACACAATGAGTATTTCACATAGTATATGGCCCATAATCTTAGTAAACTACAATTTAGCGCCATGGAGATGCCTGAAATAAGAAAATTTGTTATTGTCTTCAATTATACCTGGCTTGACTTCTCTTAGAAAGGACATTGATATTTTTCAGTAACCATTAATTAAGGAGTTAACAAGGTTATGGGATTTTGGGGTGGAGACATGTGATGCTACATCTAACCAATCATTTAAGATGCATACATCCTTATTATGTACAATTAGCAACTTTCCAAAGTATGTAATGTTATCTGGATGGATTATAAAGGGAACGTTAGCTTACTTTAATTGTCATTATAAAACTTTCTATCAATATTTAAAGCATGGTAGGAAGACTTATTATCTTAATCATCACAGGTTTTTGGATACAAATCATCCATGAAGGCGTGATAAGAGATCATTTAATGGTGATACCGAGTTGGGGGAATCACCAATTCCTTTATCAGGATCTGATTTATTAGAGCTTATTAATAGATATAATAATATGTTTAAGAAGGCATACAAGCAAAAAGCATCAACTAATAATCTTTGGAGGAAAAGCTTTGAATTTTTTGAATTACCTTACTAGAACCATAATGGATGCCGACGTAATCTTGATGTGATGCATATTGAAAAAAATATACGTCACAATATTCTTGGGATTTTGATGAAGATGTTGGGCACGTCAAAAGATCATATTAATGCATGATTGGATTTAAGTGAAATGGGGACTAGAAAAGATTTGCAGCTTATTAAAGTAGAAGACTCGCATATGTCAATAACTCGAGTTTACTTTTACACGACCCTAGAAGAAAAATAAAACTTTTGTTCAGTTTTGAAGAATGTGAAGATATCACAAGGCTTTGCATACAATATTTTATGATGTATTGACGTTGGTAAGAAAAAGAAATCAAGATACAAAAGTCATGATGCTCATATTATTATGCATCACTTACTGTAATTTTCTATTAGGAAAATACTACTAAAAAAAGTAATTGTTGTTTTGAGTAGGCTGTGTGCTTTTTTCAATGGGATATGTAGTAAAATTATAAATCCAAGATATATTGAGTATTTAGAAAAGGAAATTGTGGAAGTATTATGTCAACTTGAAACAATCTTTCTACCTTGTTTCTTCGATATTATGATTCATTTATCTATTCATTTGCCAAAACAAATAAGATTGGTTTGGCTAGTGCATTATTACTCTATATATTTTATTGAGAGGCATTTGGGTAAGTTGAAAAGGTATGTTCATAACAAAGACTAGCCTGAAGGGTCTATAACGGAAGGATACTTAATCGAAAAAGTGTGCAAATTTTTGTTTTATTTATAAGCATCATTAAGTGATGAAAAATAATAAACACATGGAAGACAATATCAATTTAAATATTGTTCAAGTATCATCTTCATTTTTTTCAAAAGTTGGGCATCTTAATGGAGGAAAAGGTAAAGGGAAAGGTAAAATTGTCAATTTGGACTTAAATATATTATATCAACCTCATCGATATATTTTATTTTATTCATGTGACAAAGAAGCTGAGAAGTACATTAGATAAAATGCAACTACATTATTTATGATAATATCAATTTAATATTCTCACCAATAATTAACCTATAAGATTCTTTTTAGGAAGCATCACAATTTGAAAGAGACAGTTAGTAAGAAAAGTCAATGGGTAAGAGTACACGATCATTGTAATAAGTTTTCCTAATGGTTTCAAAATAAAGTAATATGTTTAAATGACGCTCTAAGTCATATTTATTGATTATTAAAAGGCTCCAACAATGTAGTAAAGTAACATTTAGGTTATATTATAAATGGATACAAGTTCATGACTAAAAAATGGGATGCAAAATGTAAAAATCAAAATAATGAAGTTTTTTTAACAATATTAAATTCGAGTTTTGCAACCTTTAGAGATTAAAATCCAATGCTTGGAAAGGTGAATTATTTGGTGCAATGGAAGAAATTATCAAAGTGGATTATTGGGGACAATTTAGAGTAGTGTTGTTCAAATGTTATTGGTTTCAAGAAGAGAAATATGACCATTGACTCACTTGAGTAGTCTTCAAAAAGTTATGTTATATGAAGGATCCTTTTGTATTGGATAACCATGTACATCAAGTGTTTTATATAGCTAATTGTATTGAAAAAGGTTGTTATTATATGGAGAAGAAGATATTTAGATATTTGTTCGACGTTTCTTAGTATGAAAATGAAAGTGTTAAAAATATATATTGGGAAGAACCAAATGACTATGTTAATGATTTCTTCAGAAATAGCGGTGACATGGACCTTAATTGTTCTAGAGAAGAGTTACTTATAGACACGGTTGATATACCTACAAATAGCTTAAATATTGGAATAGAAAATGATGAATATGAAGATGATTCAGACTTTGATGACACTGATTAGGATTGGATGGAAATTGATCAATGATTTGTTATAAAAGGTTTTTAGTTATTTTTCTTTTTGTATTAAAAAAAATTATTTTATTTTCTATATGTTTAAGAAGTGGTAGACGTGGTTAGGGTGAGGAATTTAAGTCCTGTTAGTTTTGGACTTAAATTGAAGCTTCTCAATCTAATCAAAATAGAAGAAGTTTCATGTTAACGGATTGTATATTATGTGCGTCTCATTTTTTGTTTCAATTGAACTCTTACACGAAAGTCAATTGGTATTTATGTGCAAGTCATTGGCATTTTTTTGGTTTTATATTTGCACTTAGTTAATAATTCAGTATGTAAATAGAACATCTTTTTTAATTAGGTTATTTTTTGGTTGTGACATATAATTAATGACTCATTATAAACACTAATCACTATATAAATAATAGTAATAATTTTGCTTGTTTCTTATTAGGATAATTGATTATAACAGTAGAAAAAATTAAGCAAAATACCAAACAGATATTTTGCATTCATCAAAGCTTGATTAAGTCATGAAATGATCATATTAACTTATGCATATCAAGCAAGATGCATGAATTTCACTTAATGTAACCTCAAAAGCGAGACAAATTTCAACCAAGATATTTATATATTCTCCATTAAAATTGAGGTTGTAAATACATTTACATATGTCTATAATTAGCTGAATTTATTAAATCACATGATAAGGAGCATCCTAAAGATGGTAATTTAAGAAATCTTGCTGATGGCCAAGTGTAAAAAGACTTTGACTTATTATATCCTGATTTTACACGAGATCCTTGTAATATTAGATTAGCTCTTGCCAGTGACAAATTTAATCGATTTCACACAATGAGTATTTTACATAGTACATAGCCCATAATCTTAGCAAACTACAAGTTAGCACCATGGAGATGTCTGAAATCAGAAAATTTGATATTGTCTTCAATTATACTTGGCTTGACTTCTCTTAGAAAGGACATTGATATTTTTCAGTAGCCATTAATTAAGGAGCCGACAGGGTTATGAGATTTTGGGGTAAAGACATATAATGCTTCAACTAACCAATCATTTAAGATGCATACATCCTTATTATGTACAATTAGTGACTTTCCAAAGTATGCAATATTATCTGGATGCATTATAAAGGGAAAGTTAGCTTGCCTAATTATCATTATAAAACTTGCTATCAATATTTAAAGCATGATAGGAAGACTTACTATCTCAATCATCTCAGGTTTTTGGATGCAAATCATCTATAAAGGCGTGCTAAGAGATCATTTAATGATGATATTTAGTTGGGAAAATCACCAATTCCTTTATTAGGATCCAATGCATTAGAGCTTATTAATAGATATAATAATATGCTTTTGAGGAAAAGGTTTGTATTTTTTGAATTAACTTAGTATAAGCATAATGGATACCAATATAATCTTGATGTGATGCATATTAAAAAAAATATACGTCACAATATTCTTGGAATTTTGTTAGAGATGTTAAGTAAGTCAAAAGATCATCTTAATACATGATTGAATTTAAGTGAAATGGGGATTAGAAAAGATTTGTAGCCTATTAAAGTAGATGACTCTCATATGTCAATAACTCGAGCTTACTTTTACATGACCCTAGAAGAAAAATAAAACGTTTGTTTAGTTTTGAAGAATGTGAAGCTATCACAAGGTTTTGCACAAAATATTTTATGATGTGTTGATGTTAGTAAGAAAAAAAATATCAAGATACAAAAGTCATGATGCCTTATATTATTATGCAACACTTATTGTAATTTTTTATTAGGAAAATACTACCAAAAAAAATTGTGTTGTTTTGAGTAGGTTGCGTGCTTTTTTTCAAAGGGATATATAGTAAAGTTATAAAGCTAAGAGATATTGAGTATTTAGAAAAGGAAATTGTGGACGTAATATGTCAATTTAAAACAATCTTTCTACCTTGTTTCTTTGATATTATGATCCATTTTTCATTTTATTACCAAAACAAATCAAATTGGTTCGACTGGTGCATTGTCACTTTATATATTTTGTTGAGAGGCATTTGGGTAAGTTGAAAAGGTACATTCATAATGAAGGCCAACCATAAGGATCTATATCGGAAGGATACTTAACTGAGGAATGTGCAAATTTTTGTTTTATTTATATCCATCATTAAGTGATGAAAAAATATAATAAACACATGAAAGACAATGAAAATTTAAATATTATTCAAATATTACCTTCTTTTTTTTTTCTTCCAAAAGTTAGGCATCGAAAAGGTAAATGGAAAGGTAAAGTAGTCTATTTGGACTTAAATATATTATATCAAGCTCATCGATATATTTTATTTTATTCAAGTGACAAAGAAGTTGAGAAATACATTAGATAAAATGCAACTCCATTATTTATGTTAATATCAATTTAGTATTCTCACCATAATAATTAACATATAACATTCTTTTTAGGAAGCATTACAATTTGAAAGAGATAGTTAGTAAGAAAAGTTGATGGGTAAGAGTACACGATCATTGTAATAAGTTTGCCCAATAGTTTCAAGATAAAGTAATATCTTTAAATGATGCTCCAAATCATATTTGTTGGTTATCTAAAGGCTCCAACAATGTAGTAAAGTAACATTTAAGTTATAATATAAATGGATACAAGTTTATGACTAAAAATAGATGCAAAATGTAAGAGTCAAACTCAGCGATCCTAAGTAGCAGAACTTCAGCTAGTGGGGTCACGTCAGAACTCAGGGTGTGGTGGTTGTCGTTTTGGAAAGGAA
>JAOXYD010000026.1:14741-27319 GCA_028565735.1 Pinacopodium congolense | reverse complement strand
GAAAGTGGCCACTGAAGATGATTGGTCCAATGGTGCCATCAGCCTACCTTGATCAACAAATTGAAGGAGATACAGCTTATGGGGCTAGTCTCTGGGAACCAACCACTGATCGGTGCCTGAAATGGTTAGAGACAAAACCATCTGGGTCTGTCGTATACGTGTCTTTTGGAAGCATGGCAAGTGTATCAGCCGAACAGGTTGAAGAAATAGCATGGGGCCTTAAAGCAAGCAACACGCCCTTTTTGTGGGTTCTTAAGGGGTCAGAGAACAAGTTACCAGGCCATTTTATGGACTCAATTGGCGAGACGGGGCTTGTTGTGGCATGGTGCAACCAACTGCAAGTGCTTGCTCACAAGGCTGTGGGTTGCTTTGTCACACATTGTGGGTGGAATTCAATACTAGAGGCATTTAGCCTTGGTGTGCCAATGGTATGTGTGGCTCAGTGGAGTGATCAGCCAATGAATGCTAAGTTTGTGGAGGATATATGGAAAGTGGGAGTGAGATCGAAGAGAAACGAGGAGGGGATCCTAACTAGGAGAGAGCTTACCAAGTGCATAATGCAAGTTATGGAAGGAGAGAATAGCAGAGAAGTTAGGAGAAATGCCAGCAAATGGAAAGATCTCGCCAAGAAAGCTGTGAGCAGAGGTGGAAGTTCTGATATGAATGTTAGTGAATTTTTAGCGAAGGTGATGGAGAGAAACAGGGCATAGGTTCCAATATCTTTCAAGAATCAATGAAATGAAGCTAAACTTCACTTGGCTGGTCGACGACTGAGAATATCATTAAACCTACTAGGAAATTATAATAAGTTAACCATGTTTACATATTGTTCCATCAGGAGAAAAATTAATCATGATCTCGGTATGCCTTTGTCCGAGCCATTGTATCTGAAGCAGTTCACGTATACAAAGTACCTTCTTATGATCCACGAATAGTTGCAAAACTAGCGTTTGTATTTATGTGAAAAATCAGGTTACATCACAATCAGAAAAGGACTGTCTTAACACATTTTCCCGTGATCTCATATGAAGTTGGAGCTAAGCAGATATCCTGTATAACTATAAACATGGTCTTGAGACTTCCATCATTATGAAAAATTCTCACATCTTACAGGAACTGCTATCACCGCAAACCTCGTCCTGAAAAAGAAAACAAAAATTCATCCCATGCCTCAAAAACCAAAAACCTCCCAATCAATAAAAGCTTTTTCCAGCAAGAGCTATGCAACCTATTATACTTCAGGAGGAAAGATGGCAACAGTCCTTTTATCTGACAAATGCTAATTAACAAATGAAATTCATATACATATACTTTTTTTTTCCTCTCTCTCTCTGCTCTCCAATCATATAACCCCATATTGGCATGATGGACCTTTTTAAGCTTAAAAAAGGACTCCTGAAACATAAGAAAGATTTGGATAACATTTTGCTACATGAAGTTCAAGGCCATATCAAATGCAGTAGTCAGTTGTTTAAAGGAATAAGATATAACTTTTCCAAGTCCTGGTATGCAAATCCAAATCAGTAGAACTGCTCTCATGCCTCCATCTTAGGGCTACTTTGTTGATTGGCCTTTATGTTTCTTACTGAAAAGTTATTTGCTCTAAAATTTACTTGGTCAAGTAAAAGGTTATCAAGACATAAAACAGAATAGCTAACAATGGAAAATTTTTTGAATTTTCCTACCTTCTTCTTCCGTGCTTCCAGAATTTCTTGCAACAGTGGTCGGCCTGAAAGTAAGAGATTGGTGCAGTTAAAATATTATACCAAGGAAAGTAGAGCAGACCACAAATAGACACTGAATATGGGGTAAGAGACATATGTGGAGCATAATTACCAGTTATTTGAAGACGATACTTAGCCCAAACACCATAAATAGCATCAGCTATAGTTCCTATCTGCAAGTAGCATGATTTACTGTTGCTGGCAACAAATAGAAAAGAACGGATCCAAAAGGAAAATAATAGATCTAGAAAACTGCAAAAGATTGATGCTTACAGGTTCATATTTGGTGATCGCATAAACCCATCCAAGGCCAACTTGTTCATATAATTTCCTGAATGCCTGCAGAAATTGTTTAACAGATAAGTCATCAATTCTGAAGGGCTTAACCCATAATGCCTCAGCAGAATATAGGTTACCGGACTAGTTTCATCCCAACTTGATTTTTTACATATGGGAAGCAGCTTCCTCACCTTATGTTGCAGTGGCAATAAATTTGATAATCAGAACAAGAAGTCTGATTAGACATTAATGACTCACTTAATTTTCTACTCAGATAATGGCACGGATTGAGGCCTCAAAACATTTTTGCACCCTGAGACTTGCTTTAGACGACTAGATGCAAAATTTGTTGAAAGGATGAACTGGCTTAAATTGCTATGCTCAAGACTTTTCAATCGTAAGTTTGAGCTCTGCATCAATAGACAATGCTTGACTTTTGAAGCTTCCTAACATATCTGTGAAGATTCAACTCTCACAGAAAGAGGGGAAATGCCAGAATAAATGATTAAAAGAAAACAGCATTCAGAGAGGATCTTATGTGCCTAAACTTCTACATAGTTATGCAAGCATCTAAAGGATCATAAAGGAAGTAAATGCTTAATAACGAAATGGTATAAGATGTTAGTCAAAAATCAACTAAGAAGCAGACAGGGTAAGGGGGCGTAAAAACATTAACACTAATCTAGAGCCAAAACACTAATGAGGTGAGGCTTACTTCAACATCTGTGACCACTGTTCCATCTGAAAGGATTGCGTGAATTCTTCCCATAACCTACGAAGGAAACAACCACTCTTACAACTGCTGTTGTCTTCTTCAATAAAGACTATAACGCAGCATTTGTACAAACAGTTAACATACAGTCTTGTAATCGAGGCCTTGATTTTGCTCTGGAGAGTATTCATCTGAGCTTATGTCTACAAACTTTATGGTACCATAACTTTTATTCCTCTCCCTAAACATATTGACCTGAAAATGGAATTATTTTCACTAAACAAGCTAAGATTCTGAAGCCACTCGAAAGAAAACAATCAGAAATAATATGCCACAGTTGCATACCTCACGCATGCAAAGTGGGCAATCTCCATCGTACAGCATTTTAATCTTCCAATTCTCTGGCAAGTTTCCTTCATTTTCTTTCTTTTGGGTTATAGCATCCACGGTAGCCTCATGCAGTGCACGTATTGGTCCTATCGGATATCTAAACTCTGCAAAGAAACAGTCATCCCACGTTCACAAAAATTCATCATCTCTTTAGAAAAAAGAAAAAAAGTCACAAGATATCGACCCAGTTCCGAAATCTTCCAAAACAAGAAAATGATGCACATACGAGAACAAGAAGATCCCAGAAACAGAATGAAACTAATGAAATAGCAGGTAAAAAGATGAACAACATACGAACCGGTCTGAAAACTGGTGTGTGAGCGAGATTGCTTGGGGAGATGTGAAGGGAATTGGTGAAATCTGAAGCTGAGATAATCGGGAACTGAGTTGATAAAAAGTTGGTTTCTTTGTCTGGCGAAATGGCACGCTCTCATCGCCATCTTACGTTGGTGGCTTGGAAACCACAAACCAGACTCGTGTGTTGGCCTAAGATTCAGTTAGTTTAGTTTTATATTCATAGGAACTAGGAAGGATACTCCTGCACGTACGTGCCAATTTAAGGACTCGCTAAAAGTTACAAGATTCTCGTGTTCTCTTGTCCTAATGTTGAGGTCCTAAATAATTAACTTTTAGTTAAAATACTGTAGAATTTAAACACAAATTTAATTTAATAAAACTCAATTGAAACATAATGTAGTCTCATTATTATAATAATATATATTATTAAAAATATAAAAATATAAAAAATAATCAAATTATATTATTATTATAAGATCGATAGATTATAGATATCCTGATCATGTAATTTTTCTTATTAATTAATTAATTTTTGCAACCTTTATTTATAACTTAAGATTAAATTTTCACTCATCAAACTAACTTCTTCCACAAAATATTTATAAGCAAAAGACTAATCTAATTTTATTGTGGGATGAGTATATATAACTATTTAATTTAATATTATTTCTTATTTTAATTTTTTACTTAAAAACTTTGTAATTATTATATTTTATGACTTCTATCAATTTTAAAAATTTTCTGTGACATTAATTATTCAAGTTAAACAATAATCAGTAAAATTTTATCATTTTAATTTAGATGTCACATATAATTTTTATTAAGTGTATCAAGAAAATTCTTGATAAAAATTAATTAATAAAATATAAAATTTGAATTCAAAATTTGAATTGTAAGGACTGAGAAAAAATAAAATAAAATAAAAGATTAAAAATCTATTTTCAAATTATTATTATATCTATATATTATTAAGATCAGGTATATTATATTAATTGATATAGTCACGAGTAGAAATTTGTGACTTTGTGTTCTTTTTCTTTTTAGGTAAAGTCATTTTGTGCGGAAAACAAAGAAAGCAAAATGAAATGGGGACAGAAATAGAAAAAGAAATAAAATGGAGGGTACGGATGCAAGAAGTATAATTCCCATATTTGTAAAGGAAGCCCTTGTTTAGCTTGATCGCGTTCATCTCTCTCAATCGGGGCTGCTTCCAATATTGAGCTGACCCAATAATGGCTTTCCTGCTCAAAAATTCGGCCATTTCTTCTTACCTTCGATCTCGTTCTCAGGTAAGTATAGAGTAATATTTATTTCAATTTATGGGTAATTTTGGTTTCAATTTTATCTGTCTATATCACTCGTTATTATGTTCTCCAACTTTCATTTGAACATATTGAAGAAGACGGATGGGTCTTTATCTCTTTCGCGTCGCGGATTTCACGTCGAACCAGGGCTCCGCGAGAAAGCTGTGAGTTTTTCTTTTCTTGGTTAACAGTGTTGACAACTTGCTTACTTCAAATAAACGATCGAAAGCATTGTTTTTTATAATATAAAGGAATGGAAATGGTATGCATTGGTATTTTCTGAAGCTCTAGGTGTAGCTGAGTCGTGGGTGATTTACTTCTTGTTTATTTCTTATTCCTTTGATTACTGTGCAGCTCTTGGCTGAAGACCCAGCGCTTAAGCGATTCAAATCTCATAAGAAAAGTGTGAGGACGCTCAAAAGAGTTGGAGATGTCCTAACCATTGTTGTTGTGGCAGGTAAGTTGTTTTTTTCCCTCTTTTTTGCTACAATATGCAGGCATTCATTCCTTAGCATTGGCAATCTACAAATTTGGAAGTGGTCAACCTATACAATAATCAGTGGTAGTGGTTGATAGTGGTTTCTTAGGTAAAAAAAAAAGAGAGAATACTTCCGTCCATATGGTTAAAGGATCCATTGTTTGTGTGTAAATTCCATCTGAGACTGAAATAATTGTGGTACATGGTTAAAACAAGTTATTAAGAATTAGGCTTTCTTTGTGGAGTTGGAATTTCAACACCTGGAAAAAGCACAGAATTTGGATGTTTGATGGAAACAAAATGCCATCTGGAAATTTATCTCCACTGCAGACCCGTCGATATTGCTAATTTTTGCATTCTTTTGGTGCTTCTAGATGACAAAATTTTCAAACTTGCTGCATGTTAATAAATAGCATCAAAAGTAAATCCATTTTGCATAGTTGATTTGCTAGCCTTTTTAACTCTCATAAATGCTGTTCCTTCTTCCACCTTGCTCTTTTGTTGGGAATGCTCAGGACAAGGCTTTACTTTCTATTGAGGCTTGTTTCTTAACTCAAACTTGATCAGCTGGATAGTCGAAGAAATACTTATTAGGAAGTACCAGCCCACTACTTTTATTTTTCAACTGTCCTTTCATGTCGCTTAACTGATCTCTGTCTTTGAGGTGATAAAATTTGCCTTTGATTTGGACCTCATAAGTTAGTAGTTTCCTTGATTAACAATCTATCATCTTCTTTCGTTTAATTGGAACTAGCTATTCTGCGCGAAAGATCATCATTTTATTGGTTGACCTTGATCTTTACTAAATGCTGAGATCCCAATGGCATTTCCTTTTCTAATGAAATCTCGCTGTAAGTAAATATCTCAAGTAACAGAGCATGAAATTGATTAAGAAAGTTAAGAAAAACGTAAATTAGCAACCTGAAATCTTCAGTTTTGATTACTACTAACGGCCTGTCACATCATCAATACACATGGTTTCTACTTATTGTGCTGCTTTTTAACTTGTTCTGATACCACTTTCATTAGTTGAAAGTAGTTATTTAACAGAAGGCCTCTTTAACTTTGTTGTGTTGGTTGATGCTGTTGGTTCATTTAAACTGTCGAATATGTGCATTTTGTTAGGGAGTCACCAAGCAGTGCAGTCTCCTTCCTTAGTTTTCTGTTGGCAGGTCTATGGGCTGTGATCTCATTTGCTTTGGTTGATTATCTGTGTCAGGGTGTTGCTATGAAATTTATGTCAGAGCAGTAATGAGGGAAGAATCTAGGAAACAGGCAAAGGAACACGCATAAGGTTGTGTGCAACTCTTGTCGTCTTTTTTCTGGGTTTGTGGCAAAAACATTGAATTTTCTATGTTTTGTTATTTCTTGTTCAATAAGCAGTGTATTTGTCTTGTAATCAAATCATATCTTTGGAAAGGCCTTTTCTCTCTGCTGAATTTTTCTTGAATGAAATTTGTTTCTGAAGTGAGTGATCTAATAAGATCTGCCTTCTAATGTTGAACGTTACTCTTGATGATGCTGGCCACTAGTTGCATTTGTTTGGATGTGCAGACTGTTTTTACTTTCAATTCATAAATTATTGCTATTTGACTAGTGGGCAGTGTTATGAAGAAAAACGCTACGAAGATCCTCCCCTTTTAACAAAGCAAGAGTGCTTCTTCTAAGCTCAAGACAAGTGAACTGTTAAAAAGCAAATCGAGAAAACAGCATCAACGTTATCATGAGAATAAAGTTTTTGATTTTTAAGATTATTATTTATATGATTTTCTGTGCTTCACATACTACTCGGAGTCGGGATTCAATTGTCGCCTTTTGTGACGGAGATGTACAAAACTTTTTAAACGGAGAAATCGACTTGTCATCGGTGCACAGGAATCTGTTGGGCCTGGCCCTCAAGGAGAAGGTGCGTCGGCTGTGGGAAGAACAGATCCGTTGGATGAAGCTATGGTAGTTCTATTGAATATGTGAAAAGCAATGCATTTTTGGTATAATGGAGACTGAGGACAAAGAAAGTGAGCATGTTGTATATATTCTATCCATTAAAGCAACCAAAGAAGCCCTTTTTAACCGAAAAGAGAGGGGAAGGATACTCAATAATAAGCCATAGTGTTTGGGAAAAGAGAGTGTTGGTCTACGCCTATTGGGCATGATTGCACTGGCGTGTTTACTTTAGTTAATGTTAAAGGTATGACTTTTACAAAGTAACTTGCCAACATAAAAAAGAAAAATAAAAGAAAGTCACTTTTGTTGCACAAAATTTTGAAGAAATGAATAGAAAGTAGAATTTAACTTGGTATACGTAGTGAACTGGACCTCGGTTTAATTGATAGGGAGCTTAGCACTCATTTGAGTTATTATTAGATTGGTCAAATTTGAGCTTTTTTAATAATTAATAAAAATAAATTTATTATTGACTTTTAAATTATTAACTATCAAATAATCTTATACTAAATATTGGCCTATGAGATATAAGAGTGGAATGAATTAAGTGGCTCTAAAATTTTTAAGTCTTTCTACTTAATTAAAATTTTTTCTTTAAAAGTAATACGGAGTATAAAACAATATAACAAATAATACAGTAATATAATTTGAATTAAAATAAACTTAAAAAATAAAGAGGAAAAGGAAAAGAGGTGCAAATTATTTTTTATAATAGTTTAGTGTATAACCTATACCAATGTTCACCTTCTAACACATTGTTGAAAATTTCATTCATACTATCTTCTCTAACAACTAAAGATTAACTCTTATACAATCATTCTCTTTTTTATGGAATAAGAGTAATTTTTCTACAACTATTTCTTTTTCACGGGACAATAGTAATTTTCACAATTTCAAAGCCATAACTTCATTATCCCAATATATAATTTAATAATTCTCAATTGACCAACCAATAGGATTTAGAGGTGCTCATAAATAAATCACCAATGAAAATATATTAAAACTTTACAAAAATATAACTAAAACACTCAATCAATTATTCAAATACTTTTCAAATCACTTCTACTTCAAAGTCTTGTGTAATCAATCTCTAGACACGTTTATTTATAATACAAAAACCTCAAACTAGTTGTTTACTATCATTGTTATGAATTAAAAACTATTTGATATAATTTTTACTATTGAAACCTAATTCTTGCACCCAATGGTCAGTCACTCAAATGCAATATTTGACAAATCACTAATCATCCAATCTAACTCATTGGTCAACCAATCTGTGTAAAAACAATACACTGACTAGACAATCAATCTTTTCCCATGATGACTTTTAACAATTTTTGATAAATTTTAACACGTTTAAATTATATAAAAATATTTTTCAATATTTTCAAATATTTCTTTTTCATAAACCTTAACACATACACCCACACACATCAAAATAATTATCTAAAAGATTTTTTATGCATCAAGAGGATTATTTAAAACTTTCCCTACGCAAATCCTCTTGATTATGTAACTTATATATATAACTATAGACATGAATGTTTTATACATGAATTAAACCCATTAATATTTTTAAAAGCCCAAAATAAGACTTGTAATAAAAAAATATAAAGTAAAACCTATTCAAATTATCAATCTTGATCTTTAAATTCCATTCAACACTTTAATTTTCACATATCATTTCTTTAGCTTTAATACCTTAACTTTGGCTCCAAAATGTGTCTCTCAATACTTTCTCTGAAAACATGGCTTTCCAATATAACAACAACAATAAAACATTTAGTAGTAAAGATGTTTTGTTATCATCAAAATCCAACTCCTTTGGTTCAACAATCTCTTCTTTTTTATATAATAATAAAATCATGTAATATTAGAGAAACAAAACATGTATAATGCAAATCATTTTACTCTCCTTTAATCTAATATCATACAATTTCTCCCTTTTTGAAATCGTTAAAAAATTATTCATAAACTCTAAAAACAAATTTTTTTCAATTTGCATGCTAAAAATATTGTTCAATACTACTACAATTTTCTTCACATCGCAAACACCATGTATAATTTTTTTTCAAATGGTCTCTCCCTTTACACAATACCATAAATAACATAACAATCACAAGTTCAATCATAACTGGAATCAAAACTCATTTCATCATATGAATATATCATCAAATTTCAAATATTCTTCCTAAATTCATGTATTATAACTCTTTAAAAATCAAACTTCCTTAAAGAAAATAAATCAAACTTCCTCTAAATAATTGTAATTAATATCACATAATACTTTCTCAAAAAGCATATTCATAGATAATTTTACACGATTTCTAATTTTCTTTTAATCATATAAAATCTAGTCATGTAGATATAAATATCATTTTTAATAATATTATTATCTCCCCCTTTATCTATACCTCATATATTATGTAATGAAAATCATTAAAATTATCCTTAAATCAAATTAACCTCCTTTATTTATGCTTCAAAAACATTCAAATCGTCAAGTATATCTAAATTTGACTATTCAAAACATTAAGTATCACTTATCTTACTTTATATATCTAAAGCATTCAAAATTACACAATTTATAAAGATATGTACCTCCCTTTTATGTATCAGTAATTTTAATTTTATTTCTTTCCTCACTTAATTCAATAATATGTTTTGATCAATGTTTTCAAAACTGAACCAAATATCAAACCGGTGAATCGAGAAGTTTAAGATTTAGAAGTTCAACTAGCATTAAATCATTATAAAATCGATATTGAACCGGTAAAAGATAATAAAATATAAAATATAAAAATAAGTAAAAATAAGTAAAAATGCATTATAAAATTAAATGTATAAATAAAATACTAATATCTCTTATTATGTAATTAATAAATAATAATTCTAACTAAAATTGAATCTAATATAAAATATTAAAATAATAATAATAATTAAAATTGTATTTCTGAATGAGATTACATTTTATCTTCATCAAGAAATTAAAATTCTTTAATATTATATAAAGGGTTGTAAACCACACTTGTATATAAAATATTTGCATTAACATTTTCTATTATATTTAAATAAATTATAAATACGTAAATTATGAAATTACAAATTAATCTTTCAAGTTCATTACAATCAAGATCAAGTAATAATTATTCTTTTTTTTTATTCAAAAGTCAGTATAATTAATACAATTGATAAATAACTGGTTAGACCGCTTGACTTATAACTAATTAAACTGAAAGGTTAAAAAAATTAAGAGGTTTTTATACAAAACTGAACTGATCAACCGAAAAGTTCACGGTTAACCGGGTTGAGTCGGTCAAACCAAAAGGGTTCTTAAAACTCTGGTTTTGATTATGATTCTTTTAGTCTTGGAAATGCCTTTATATTCATTAACCTAAAAAAGTAAATTTTAATGCATTTTTTGTACTTATACTAATTTGGGTTCCTGGGATTTGGTTGATTTTTCCCTCATTCCATCCTTTTGGCACATTATTCCATATTATTAGTTTATCATAACAAAATATTTTAGTGTGTCTATAATATTCATAATAATTACAAAACATATGTGTACACATCTTGTATATAAATCTATATGGATTCTTAAGTCTTGTATCATTATAGATCCTCGTATGATGATTAGGCCTAGGTAGGCGAATTTGTGTCTTAACTTTGGATCTGTATGTATTTATATTCCTTTCATCATAATGTGTTACCATAGGATATGTGTTCCTATACATGCAAGTATGAACATGTATCATATTATTTAATCTATCATGAGCATTAAATTAATGAGATTGTGTATATAAATTGTGTCTATTCCCTCTTTAGTAAATTTCCCACTTAGATCTTGATTTAAAACTATATATGAAAACATGATATGTTTTTCTAGGCTAGGATGTAGAAGATGATGTAATATTTTCATAAAATTGTTTAGGTATATGCTCATATTTTATATTCTTTCCTTTAATAAAGTAGTCTTAATTGATATAGAATTTTTACGGGTCAATTCTAAGCCACGTCTATCATTTGAAAGCTTTTGAACACTTAGTATGCATTCTAACTTTTCATTTCCTCAAATCAATTTAAACATGAATCCTTAAGGATTTCTATTTTCTTTTTCAGTAATGCATTATCATCTCTCAATTTTTACACATCACCATTTTCCACATTCTTTAATTCTACAATCACATATAATTTTTAAAAAAAATTTTAATTCTTTAATTTGCATTTTAAAAGTTTTAAAATTTTCTTATAATCAAAAATGTAGAAGGTATAATTGTGAAGAAAAAAAATTTTCTTATAATTAGAGGATAACTTTTTTTTCTTCACAATCATACCTTCTACATTTTTGACTAGTTTATCATAAGGTAACTCATTAACATAGTCATCCTTATCATCATCAATAGAATTTGAATAAAAAGATACCTTATTATCATTATTACAAAATTTCAAGCAAGAGGATATCTTATCATCTAAGAAACATATGTGAACCATTTCTTTATTCACATTCTCACTCTCCTCTTCTTAGTTAATGCCTTGATAACACTTAATTATACATTTTATAGGAATATTTTCATAATAATTATCTTAGGTTTGAGAGACAATTCTATGTGACTTGGGAGAATATTTATTCTTCATATGTGGAATCAATTTAAGGAATTAGAGTATCAAGTTATGAAGTTTCACATCAAATATAAAGGTTATAAGACATGCCATAAAAAGTGCATTAAGAAAAGAGTAAAAGAAAGTAAAACAAGTGACAGCTTAATTGTGGGTGACTTGGAGGCAAAATTAGATGTAACTTTAGAAATGAAATTGATGTAGAATCAATTTTGAGACCAAGAACATAATGTTATTAAGTTTCACACAAAATTTCAAGGGAAAAGGACGAGTGTCAAAGAAGTTATAGCAAAAGATTGAGAAGAGCAGAAAGTTTGAAAAGTTGTTAAAAGAGAAGAAGATGAAGTATTTAGGAAGGAACATGCAGGTCATGATCATGACAAAAGATTCACCCACCCCTAGGTCACGATCATGACAGACTGAGTTTCTTCAAAGACATGGAAATTACGTGATTTTTTATAACTGGAGGTTATTTTTAAATATAAAACACATAGGAAAACCCTAAAACTCGTCATTGAGGAGTTAGATAACATCCAAAGAAGGATTAAAAATAAGAGAAAACTCCAAATTAAAAGTGAAAACATCAAGATCAATCCCATTATCCTGATTTTCTAGATCGAGGCTTCAAGCTGCATCTCTTTCTTTTCTATTTTTATATTCCTTTGTCCTATGTGCCAAATTTGAATAGTTATGTCTTGAACAAGACAATAGATTGCTAAATCTATTTTAAGGGTTATTCTTGAATTGTTTTGTGAGTAAATATCCTTTTAACCCCCTCAATTTTTGACAATTATCAAATACCCCCCTGTATTTTTAAAAATATCAAAGAC
>JAOXYD010000026.1:0-14641 GCA_028565735.1 Pinacopodium congolense | reverse complement strand
GATCAAGTAGAAGTAGCCATGTGAAAGAGGTAGGTACCATGACTATTGACATTAAATACCAATAAATATTAAAGATCGTAATTTCTCTTAGGACGGCCGCAACTAGTTCATGTGGAGACCCCACCATCATCTTAGCAATATTTGTTTATATTTGTAGTTTTCGTTTTCCTTTTTTTAAATTACAAATGTAGCAACATTTGTGTATTTTTTATATTTATAAAACATAAAAAAATAATAAAGAAAACAAAAAGCTAAAGCCTTGTTTTGTTTCAAATTTTTCTTTAATTTTAATTTTCTATTTTTTAAACATAAAAATTAAAAAAATAGCACAAAAACTGAAAAAACAACATAGTAATATAGTATTAAAAAAACAGCACAAAATCTAAAAACACACACAAAAACTAATATAAAAATATAAAAACTACAATCAACAACAATACAAACGAGGCCTAAGTTATTTGGTATAGTTTTTTTATTTTTTATTTCTATTTTCCTAAATATGGAAACAAAAAAAGCATAGAACCCAAAAAAATAATACACAAAAATAGCACAAAATAAAAATAGTAAAAAAGAAAATACTCATAAAAATCAATGAAAATACACAAAAATAAAATTTAAAAAACAAAAAATTAAACAAGCCTGAATCAATAATTAATTATTGAAGTGTAATTTTGTTTCTTTTCCCGATTTGCACCAATAATGCATGAAAGAAACAAAACTTTGAGCTAGATGCCTGTCTTTTGTGCTTTTGTTATTATAAGAAGAAACAGGACCTCCAAAACTACCCTATTTCCCACTAAAAGTGAAATATCTACTAACTAGAAATAGACATTTTTTTGTTTGGGAGTCGTTTATGTAACTGACAAATAGTGGTTATCCATATTTATTATTGCGTAAAACGATTAAAATACTACATATTAATAAATAATTTAAATATTTTAAGCATATAACGACTACCAATCTTTCACCTTTTTGTTTATTGCCTGAAACAACGTGGGTAGCTGTTCATACTGGATGAGACATTCTCTGACGAAAAGAATGGTCTTTGGTCTTCGTGAAAGGTCTGAACTTCGCAGGCTTTGAATAGTTACATTAGAATGTTAGTGACCGGTGTTTCCAAGACTTTTCTGGGCATAATGTGTTGACTGCAAAGTGAAAGGTTTTCCTGCAGTAATGCATCTGCTTTTCAGGTCAGATTTTTCAGGAACGAATTAGCACCAGGTCTTTCTTATGGAAACAAGACTTGCGTGATAAAAGTTAAAACCTGCAGATTCATAATATTTGACTTGGAATACTCAAAAACTGTAATTCCTGTGGAACCTGTCGTCCTGTCATCAGATTAATGTTCATGGCCTGAATGACGCCACTCAAGCTTGGAAACTTGGGAGTTGTTAATAGTTGTTAATACTGCAGAAGATGGTGGCTTTTTCAGGTACCCGTATCAGGATTTATTCGACTGAACATGGGAATGAAGAAAATGGGCATGGTATTTTAGCAACATATATTATAAAAAGAGTTTCTGAATCAGGTTTGTTAGACCTCTGACGATGGTAACAAAGATGGAAAAGCAAGTGACGGCAACAAAAACTCTTCATTGCTACTTCCAAGTTCATGTCTCCCATTGGATTTACAACAAGAACCGATTCAACAAATGATAAGCACTCTTGGGAATAGTCTATGTTATACTGCTATATAGCATGTGACAAAGTTTCACAAAAGACTGAATAGTAATGACATTGCAATTTGATCTCCTGAAGAGATTTCCACGACACTTTTTAAACAAGATTAGCTTCTGCTCATAGTTGGATGCCGAAAAATCATACAGATGGGAAGTATTTGTTCAGATTGAACGGCAGGGAATAAAATTCTTCGCTCCTGTTATCGCCCTTGTACGTCCGGAATTTGTCCCACCAATGCTTACCCCTATCTTTCCTAATTGAGCTATCTTTCTTATGCAGGGTGTTGTCCAGGAAATATGCTACACAGCCAGCGACAAATGCTTCTGAAGAGAAAGGAACGTTTACCATATCATTGAACTGCCAAGAGAAAAAAAAAATCATCACTTACTAAACCAGCTTCTTGTATAAAATTCCCCTGGCAAGACCAAATAAAGCCAAAAATGATTATAGCATACCCATCGTGCTCCGGTGTGGACAGGACCATAGCCATTAATGGCTGTGTATTCGTTGAAATATTGCGGTACAGACAAGCCAATGAAAATGGAGAAGCCCAATATGAACTTTGTTCGGAAGCTATTGAGGTTGCAGAACTGCAGAAAGCTCAGGCCTCCAGCACCTAGACATCCATAATGCCATTACCAAATCATCAGCATAACAAAGCACAAGAAATAAGAAATCAGGGGCTACAAGCATCACATTAAGGTGTACATACCCACGTATGCAAAGAAAAGGCAGTACAAAGCCGCAATTATGGGTGGCGGAATTGAAGCAAACACTGCCCCAAATTTTCCTGCGGAGCACCAAAACTTGAATCACATACAATTTAATTACGAAAGGACATGAATTATATAGCAAGAAGCTCGAAGGGCATTCCCCAAAGTTGATGACTAACCCAGAATGGAAAAGAAAATCATGAACCCAGCAGATATCTGAACAACCCTACGGCTGCCAACTCGTGTCAGGCCCAAAAGACCAGCATTTTCTCTGTATAAAACAGTCAATTCTCCTGTTAAAAAAAGTCTTATCCACGTTCTGTTTATAAATCAGTAAAAATTCTAAGACAAGTTTTCCTGGGAGTCTTACACAGACACCGAGGATCCATTCACAGTTCCAAACAAACCAGAGACCAATATGGCAACTCCCTGAGAAGAAATAAGAATGTTAATACAGACAAAGAAAAATAAAAGACACCATATGCAAATGAAGTATAAAGTGTTATCTGGGCTGAATCGAGTGCATGCAAGCATGATGTCAAGAAGTCAATACAGAACCCAAGAAAGACAAATACAAAAGATAGGCACATAATAAAAATTATTTCTTGTTTCAACACAAGATAAAAAGTTTCCAATTACCTGCCAACCAACACCTCGACTCAGAACAGAAGGGGGCATTGGTGTTGCACTAGCATACCTTGACACCGCAATAAAGGCACCAGTAGACTGCAAATTTGTACAGCATAACGAAGAAGATTCAAATATCATATAAGATAGAAAAGCAAGTAACTCAATTCAGACATCACATGCTTAAACTATACTACATGTTAGTGTGCAGCAAGTAACTCAATTCAGACATCACATGCTTAAACTATACTACATGTTAGAGTGTGCAGGCACCTCCTGACATACACAAGTATAATGCAAACAACTCAGTAAAGAACACAACCTTTACAAAGGTTAAATGGAGTAGCTAAAAACTAGATTTTGCTGACAGGTAAGAGCCTGATCAAAGCACCCAAGAGATTATCGTTTCAGCGCATGAAGCAATCTACCGATCTTATCATTGCATACATCATAGCACCATGGCAATGGAGAAAGTAGAACCTTTTTTGTAATTAGCATGGGAATGATGAATTGACAACCAACAGAAGACCATAACAGCCAGGATGTCAATTACCATATGATGTGATTCTTGATTTATAAGGTAATATTTGTGAGAAGACAAAGCATAGGAAAAAAAGCAAAGGAAATCACAAACCTCAACAAGAGCAACAAAGGATGCCATCATCATGGCAAAGGCTTCACCAGCATCAAATGAAGGAGGACCCCACTGAAAGGGATAAGGAACTCTTATCCTGCAGAACCATAATTCAAATGTAAGTCCACAGAATTTGGATTTTTCCAATATTTTAAAAACCAGATCGGATATCGAACCGGTAATGCCAAAGGCTTAAGATTTTAAGGTTCAACCGGTATTAAACCGCTATAAAATCAGTATAGAACTGGTATAGAATTAATTGGTGAAACAAAACAATATTTAGGTCTGATTTGATATCTAAGGGTTAACCGACTGGTTTTATCATTTAACTAATTAGCTTGCTATTGAAATAACTGATTTTATCATTTAGGCGTTCAATTTTCCATTTAATTGACCTACTTTATTATTTAACTGGCTGGTTTGCTATTGAACCAACCAGTTTTAACCTATGGAGGTTTATATACATAACCGAACTAATTTACTGACCGGTTTGCCTAAATCGGTCAAACTGGCCACTCCAATTCGGTTTTAAAAGCATTGGTAATTTCTTCAGAATTGCCTTACACTGCAAGCAAGCCACTTCTAAGGCTGTATAATAACAGCCAACCTAGGGATGCAAACTAGAGCATTCAGACAATTTGCTTGCTTCATCAAAGGTTCACATGGATTAGTGTTAGAGAAGCTGGGAATGATATTTATGCCTATATAACTTTTATATATTTTTATATATATATACACACACATATAGATAGATAGATGTATAGATCTCACAATGAGATTCTAGCTTTGTAATCGGTGGGACCATTAATTAAAATATGCAGCACACATTAAACAATAGAAGTTCGAATCAATACGCGATGAACATCTTAACTTATAGTCTTATTCTCTGCATACAGCAAGATATGGACATCCAAGTGAAAAGTAAACACCCCAAGTTTTGCAGATAGCCTTCACTACCAAAATTGAAACATGGGCAATTAGTTTTAATTGGTAAACGCATCGTGAATAAACTTCCTAAACATAACAAATTCATAAGAGTAAAATGGATGGCTTACATCACATTCAATAAAGACCAATGAAATAGCCAACATAAACAATTTCCATCAATAGCAGTTGTATAGATAAAAATCAGGAAAAGAAATTTGCCCAACTGATTTAGCTTAACTTTAAACCTACCATGGAGCAGCATCTATGAGTCCAGCACGATCAGTTCGACAAGTTGCTTGTGTCTTAGGTGCTGCACCATTATAAGCCCCACCTACCGTAAGGAGATGAGCATAAATCCATACAAGGGCCACTGAGAATATGACAGCAAAACGATCAAAAATATGCTTTCCTCCCTTTAACACGTGGGGCATATACTGCAAAACATGCACAGGAAGTAACTCAGCCTTACTACAATCGCAATGTCACATTATTGAAAGAGACCACAACAACCCAAAGGCTGACAGAAGATACAAATTAATGTCATTCTAATAGTAAGGGGCATAAAGTCACCTGTGAAATAAATACTAATATGATGAGCTCTGGCAACCCAATCTCCACACATTTGGCAACCTAAACATGGAATCAAAACATGAAAACCAAATGTATAAAAGAAAATAATCAGCAAGAAGGAAATGAGCTCCATTGCATGTTCCCCCTCCCCTTTCCAGGTCCCCTACCCAAAGCAACAAATTGTGCATATGCAACAAAAGAAAGCTTACCCCAGGAAAACCAAGCTCATACAGCCCAAAACCGACAAGAGCAACCAAAGGAACAACTGAAAGTGGACTTAAGAACCTGAAAACGTGTGAATCATTAACATTTCAGTCTTAAAAAGATGCTCTTCGTGTCCAAGTATTAACTTACTCAGCCTAAAGCAGACTACAATCAGTCAAACATTAACGCTGGCTACTTCACAAGTCAAGTGTACTGAGATTCAGCAATGTATATGGCTCACATAGTTTAAAAAAAACTGTTGATGTGTATATCCATAAAACAAGTCACTAAGAAAATGATCCAAAGAATTCATGATTTTATCTCAGGAGGACAATTAACCTTTGTACATTACAGTATACAATCAAAAGTTTAGAAGATCACTGCCTCTATCCTGTACTAACCTGGTAACATTACGCCAAAGTCCACTAAACCCTAGAACAATCTGCAGTGTCGATGCAACAATTAAGGCACCTTGGATTGCACGCATTGTCCTCTTAAATTTCTGTGCAGGAAGGAAAAGTTACCAAAGAATAATTAAGAAGATGAGACAAGTATCAGTAAGAACAGTTACTGTAGTTTTCAGACATGTACTACCTTTGCATACATATCTTTCTTGATTATTTCTTATTTTATAGCTTTTAGTCAACAAGTTGCATCACCGGTAATTAATCATGTTGAAGCACAAACTCTAACTCTTCAATAGAAATAGTTGACATGATGAACTTAACATTTAAAACTTTCAAATCTTGAGGCACTTTTATCGATCATAAAACCTGAATTGGATCTAGACCACCATCACTGAACCGACCGGCCAGGATAATTGAAATTGTGGTAGGCACAAAGGTATAAGAACCCCCAATCACAGCTGGCAATCGAGTTCCAAACAGAGTTTGTAGCAATGTGTTTAAACCAGCAACAAAAAGTAGCGTCTGTATCACTTGGGCCTTCTCCTTCTACAAGAATGGCAAGTATTGTATGAGTCTCAAAGTGGAGATAGACCACTTCTAGAGGAAATTATCATGTTTAGTACAAAATGACTTGTCAACTTCATGCATGCTTCCCCATAGCGCTTACATTTCCACCTCCCATCTGGGGCACAAGGGCTGTAGGAATAAGAACAGTCGTCCCAAGCATCACAAGGTAGTGCTGGAAACCAAGTAGAATGGCCTCAGCTGCGTTAAATTGTCCAAAGGTCAACAAGATAAAACAGTATACCCTCTAATGACGTTCATAAAATAAGAATATACCAAAATAGACACACGTGGAACTTGAACCCATTAGAGAGTAAAAATTCACGCAAACGGGAAAATTAATTATGATTGAAAATGGGAAGTATTTAACAAAAGAGTGACGTTTCTTTTGGTATCAACAAGATCACATGGACATGAATGAATTATCAAATCCAGAAGAAATGCCTTTTTTTATTGTTCAAGGCGATACCTCCATGCAGGAATGCCAACGCAAAAAGAACAAATAACAGAAAACATGAAATTGACATTAAAAATTTTTCACAAATGAATCATCGATTAACAGGAAATTAATCGCCTCCCACTTTCCTTTCTTATTCAATCTTTAATGCAACCACAATCTTCAATAGACAGAACACTGAGGTTCGCTTTCTGGAAACATCGTTTAACCTTTTGAAAAGCAGAGTAACAAGAAGAAAGAAGATAGAAGCTCAAAAAGTTACTTTCGTACTAAAACAAAGTTGCAGAGATACCATATCCGAAAATACCAATTAATAAATCCTAAAAGTTTAACCAAAACATACCCTGGTAGATTCAAAGAACACTTGCCTTAAAAACTCAACTGAGGTATTAGAATCTAAACCCCACTAGTAACGGTCCATAAGTACAGAAAAGGCAAATAAAGTATACTTATTGAATATACTCACGCCATGGAGGCGGACTAGTAATGCAGTAAGCGATATTTGGAAGTTGCTCCTTTGGTGGATGCGGCGTTGGCTCCTCCACCTTTCCTCCTCCACCACCTCCGGCCATGGATGATCTTCTCTCTTTTCAGAACTTTCTCTAACTAGCAAACATTTAAAAGGGCAAAAAAAAAAAAAAAAAACAGTGTCAGGTATCAGTGAATGTTCTATAAAGTAGCACAAATACCCAAATCAAATAAGCAGAAATCAGACCCCAAATCCCACAGAAAACTCACTGACGTGACAAGAAAGCAGAGATCACACTCAACAATCCTTAATAATGTAACGACCCAAAACCCACATAGATGAGAATAAAAGAAGATAGTAGAGAAATGGAAAATGAAAGTGTAACCACGGAAATGTTAAATAATGCGCTAAATTATTGAGAAGAAATACATGAAAAAGTACCTTTCTACTATAGCAATCTTGAAAGCAATCCAGAAACCGAGTGCCAAAAGAATTTAAAAGTCAAAACCAAATCATATACCCCACACACAGCTTGTAAGATAGAAGCAGAAAAAGGAGAAAAGCTTAACTTTTTCCCACTAGCAAGAGAAAAGGAGAGAAACCCAGATGCTATTTAGAGCAGAAAAAAGTGTGTATGAATAAAAACACAGAATAATCAACAGAGAGTGAGGAAAGCAGCGAAAGTTGCAAGCTTTGCAATGAAAATGAATAAGAAGATAGTGGAAAACGGTGGGAAAGATAAAATGAAGTTTAATATATTTTTTGCTCGTTCTCTATCTGTCCCTATCTAGCATACAAGGATATGTAACCAACATTATTAAATGCAATGTTTCTTATTTACCTACTTCAATCAAGTAAGGGCCTTACAAGTGTAGCTGAGTTACGCTATAGAAGAAACAAATTGAAGTTGACGCCTTGATACTTTAAGCCATGGCGTGGTATATTAAGTTCAATCCAACGGCGTCGTTTACGCCATGGAAGTACGACTGCTACAGTGACTACTTCTACTCATTCACGACAATCAACTTCCCTCGGAGAACGCACCTTGAATATTAAGGCGCCTTATTGGTACTGAAAAGACGGAATTCACCTTCAAAAGTTTGCATCCCATGTGGGGGCACGACGAGCTGTCCCACGAAGTTGAAATGATTGAAGGTAAGGGATAGTTTGGGAAGTGCGAAAGTGGGCGATTATCAAGTGTGGGATGGTGTAGCTTGCGCGAGAGTGTAATACTGGGATTTGGATCAGAGAGAATAAAAAAACGACAACCGAAGAGGGGAAAAACGACAGCCGACACATTACTTTTTCTTATCCCTAAAGACTCGAATTTTTGTCGCTTATTGTACATTATTTTGTTACATTACTTTTTGCGGGAAAAAAAAGTTCTTTTTTTTAATAAAAAATTTATAATATATATCTTTTAAGTGAAATTAACTGACGACAGTTTAAAAACTTAAATTATTAGTATTTTAAAATACTTAAAGAATATTTTTTAATTACTTACCAAATAATATTTGTTATAAAAAGATTTGTCACACATTAATTAATTAATTCACCCCTCTCTCGGCTTTAGGGACTCATATTCTTAAAATACATGCATTCTTGTACTATATGCTATAATAAAATGTATTTTTTGCCAGTATTGCCCTCAAATTAAAATGATAGAAATATATATATAATGAAATTGTGTAGTTAAATTGGTGATTTGATGTTCCGCTTACTCAATTAAAAAAAAAAGATGAAATCTTTTATCCATTTATATAGATACATGTCCACCCTAATCCATGAATCGGATTAATAAAACTTCACTTTGAGCAAGCTTATATTATTAATTTATTATACAAGTGAATGGACCGTACAAGTTACAACCAATCGCATTAATGTTGCGTTTAACGAACTTGGTAGTCAAGTTGTTACCTAAATGAACTTGCTAACCAAGTTGTCACCTGTTCCTCTTTAGCAGCAGTACTAACAACCTCGGTGAAAGGACGACCTTTTTTTCACTTGTTTTAATCATCTCTGATTTTTTTTATAATTTAATATTAAAAAATAGCTCTTTATATTTTATTTAACATTCAAGATTCTACACATTTTTTTCATGTGACGTCTTAATTATATTACAAATAAACGGAAACTTTAACAAAAAGATGTGCATAGTATTTTATGATAGTTTGGTATTGTTGTTAATTGTAATTTTTTTGTTTTTATATTAATTTTTGTGTTTTATTTTCAATTTTTTTTGTTATTTTTTCAGTTTTTAACTTTTTGTATTGTATTAGTATGTTGTTTTTTTCAATTTTTTTACTATTTATTTTCGATTTTTGTATTTAAAAAATATGAAATTAAAATCTAAGGGCTTGTTTACTTTGGTTTTATTTTTTTATTTTAATTTTCTATTTTTTTAAACACAAAAATCTAGAAAAAATATACTAATACAGTACAAAAATAAAAAAATACAACAATTCATACAAAAATGCAACAACCATAACAAAAATCGCAATTCACAACTCAACTAAACATCCCCTAAAACTAAGGCCTTATTTAGTTAGATTTTGATTTTCTATTTTTCTAAACATAAAAATAAAAAAAAACATACAATACAACATAGAAATTAAAAAAGAAAATACAATAACTACAACAAAAAATTACAATTCACAACCTAACTAAACATCTCATAAATCTATACCAAACAACTCCTTTAAAAAATGAAAATTTTTAATAATTTTAAATGATAAATAACTTTAAAAATCAAATTATATCTGAAATGTGTCTCTTTATTCCTAAGTAACAATAGTTAATTACTTGAATGGCCCGGAAATGAAGGTAAACTTTGACTAAAGTGTTAACATCGACGTTTGTAATTATGAACTTTGGGCTAATTGCCATGCAGTGGTGACAAGAAAATATAAATAGTCGGTGGTGCTTGACTACGAGAATTGGAGTCTAGAATGACGTATGGTATTTTGACTAGTATAGTCGCAGTTACCCATTTTTAAAAGTGGAGATATAAAGATGTGTACAATTGATTCTGAATTGTTTTTAAATTTTTGTTTAATAAATAATTGAAAAATAACGATTATAATTTTTATTTATATTAAAAATAGATATGCAAGACACAAAAAATACAATTACTTATTTACCAAATTTAAATCGTGGTAACTATATATATGTTTGTAATTTCTCAAAAAATACATTTAATTTGTTCCTATCTAGAAGATAACAATGACAATGTTTTTAAGCCTGCCCTTATAATAGAAAAATAAGAATACTTGAAAAGCTTGTAGTGAATTGAAGGAGAGACAAGCAATAAGATTGTAAAATTTTGTGATTTTCATTGTAAAAAAAAATTACTTTTTTAGTTTGTGTTTACCTAGAAGAAACAAAAAAAGGTCAACTTTTATGAGTTGTTTAATTTCACTTTGATTTTTTATTTTTTATTTTTATTTGTTTAAATACAAAAATAGATAAAGAAAACACATTAATATAACACAAAAATCGAAAAAGAAAACACAATACTCAATATAAAAATATAATAATTACAACAAAAAAGCAAAACTCACAACCCAACTAAACACTGTAAAAATAGAAAAATTTATGCCACTCATATTGACAGAGAGAATTAGCAATGTATATTTATGGATTTAATATATTTGGAGTCTTTTTAATTTTAATTTTGTATAAAAATATCAGCTATTTTTATATTATTATTAATTACTTCACAACTCTTCCGTTCTATTGTTTTTATTTTTAACCTATTTTTACTCAGAACAAAATAAAATTAAAATGATTAAAGTTGAATAGTTCCATAGAGTTATGAATTAACAAAAAGTTAATGAAATATAATCAATAATAATAATAATAATAAGTGAATCTCCAAAACATAAGAATTGAAATCAAACATATATAAAGGAATCTAATGTTATTGATCCTACTACTTGATGCATTTAACTTGACGTGACGAGCAATTTAGCGTGATAACATTATTTATTTTTCCAAATTCAATGGAGTAACTATCACTATATGACCTAAGATTTCGTGCACCAATATGATTGTTTGAGTTATACCTTATTGGCGTTAGTTGGGAATATTAGGTGGTCCAATGGACTAATTTGTCAATACATGGAAAAAAAGTAAGATTAAAGGGAAAATGATTCTTGGCAATCTAGTGAGTGTTGGAGCGTCTTTAAGTTTGTCCTATTCAAAGGCAATGGTGGAGAGTTGTCTCATAGTGATAGGAGATTGAAGATTCCATTTTCTCCAATCCAACTAACCTAGATTTGATCAACAAGTTATGAGCATGAAATTGGTGAGAAGGTGGGGAGATCATGCTTTTAAAATGATGCCAATGGGGAAAGAGAAATGGGTAATCATGATTATTAAGATTTTCATATCTCTAATAATTTTCTTAAATATAAGTATAGATATTTATAATGATCAAAGCGTGCTTTAAATTTATGTAATAATTGGGTAAACTTGCTCTTGATTGTAATAGCATATTTGTTTGAATATATTTTTTTATATAAAGTGCTTAAAATAAATTGGGAACTAATAATAAACTTCCTAAAACAAATTTGGGCTTACAATTAATTGGGAACTAAGCAATAAACTTAATTTATTATTAATTGAGTTTAATTTTTATTTTGTAAATAATGATTTTAAAAACGGGCATTGCTTTCATTTCTTTAGGTGATACCAAAATGAGATGCAGCATGAGGGACCACCAATTAGCCAAAATTCTCTTGCCTCCTCGTCTCTTTATTGGTTCTATTTCTACCGGCGGCTGGGAGGGGTAGATATTTGGTATTATTATTGACTTTACTTCTTATTTTTATTTTTATTTTTATTTTTTATTTATATATATATAAATTTTTGTGTTATTTATATTAATTTATGCGTTATTTTTTAAATTTCTATACTGTATTAATATGTTTTTTTTCAATTTTTATACTATTTTTATTAATTTTGTATTTTTAAAAACAAAAATTAAAAATCAAAAACAAAAAAGAAACCTAACAAAGCCTTATTTTTAATTTTATTTTTATGTATTTGTATTTGTATTTTTATTATATTAATTTATTATTTATTATTTATTTTTATGTTATTTATTTTAATTTTTATGTTTAAAAAATAAAACAAAAAACAAAAAACAAAAAGATACCAAGACCTAAAAGTATTAGCCTACTTTCCCTATGGTAGTTGCCCTCTCACTTTCTGCCGTCGGATTTGCCTTTGCAGTCACTTTCTTGATGTGACACATGATGCTGTTTGGCGTGTCCAGCTACGCCCGCCACTCTATTCATGGGGCAAAAACATATAATTTGACCCTTTAATATTTTTTTAAAAAAATTTATTTCTTAATATTTTAAAAATATTTTTATTCTTTAACATTTATAAATTATTGCATTTGATTTCTTATCATTTAAAAAATTATGTAATTTATCTCTTAATATTTGTAAAATAATATAAATTAATCTTTTAAAATTAATTTTATTAAAATTCTGGCAATTATCCTCCAACAATGAATTATTAATTATTTAATAAACTATTAATATAATTAATAGTTAATTAATATAATTTTAATAAAATTAGTGTTGAGGAAGTAATTTGTATTATTTTATAAATATTAAAAAGTAAATTGCATTATTTTATAAATATTTAGGTATAAAATAATATCTTAAAAAGAGTTAAAGGACTAGGTCAAATATTTCTTGAAATGTTAGGAGGAGGTAAAGTAGTTATTTTACCTCATTTATAGTTATCTCCAATGAAAATATGTTTTAATATTTAAATATTTGTATAAAATTTTATATTTTATATATTTATAAAATATTCATAAAACATTGAAAACAATATATGAGATTGATAGAAATTTAATTTTCATTCAATTTTTTTATAGTTTGATATGACAATTTTTTAATAAATTTTTATCGCATTAACTATATAAGTGGATCCCTATATCTAGTTTAGTATTTGATTTAAATATTTAGAATTTGAACGTTTTTAACATTTTATAAATATTATAATCTTTTTTGAATGTTTTACAAAATGTTAGTCTTTTATAAGTTTTATAAATATTAATTTTTTAAAATGTTATCAAATGTTTTAATTTTTTAAAAACTTTTGTAAAAATATTAAAGAATAAAACATATTTTAACCTAATTATCTACACAAAATATATTATGTTATTAGAATTTTTAGGGTTATTCTCACCGATAGTTAATTTAAGGCTTGTTTGGTATTATTGTCGATTGTGGTTTAGTTGTAATTTTTGTATTTTTGTATTAATTTTTATGTATTTTTTATTTTTTCTATTTTTTATTTTATGTTATATTAGCTTATTTTTTTAATTTATGTATTTTAAAAAATAGATAATCAAAACCAAAGAAAAAAATTAAACAAAACAAGACCTTACCTTCGGAATCCTGTTGTCTTATGGAAATGGGCTATTTGGCCCAACGCCATTCAAGTTGAGTACTTCAGATTTTGCTTGATACGGCAGAGGATGATGAAATATTAAAAGAAAATCAGGAGAAAGAGCATTTACGCGGTTCTATAATGTTTATTTTATATAATAATAACAGCTTATTTATAAACAAAATTTATACCAAATTAAGACAAATTAAATTAGAATAACATACAAAATCATGAATTAAAATAAATCACAATTAATTAAAGAATTTAGTCAAATAAAGAAGTGCAATTATCATTAGAAGATATTATTAGCACAGGAGATGAATGATTGATGTTATTTTCAATGCCTTTTTAATCCTCCTTTCTCAGTGCTCTTTCGTTTAATATTTTATGTTCTTTGCCTTTTGGTTTCTTTTAAATCTTTCGTGGGAAATGTGTCAGGCAATTTACTCATAGATCATCCATATCAAATTTAGGGGATTTGGTACGACTTCCCTTTTTTCATTTTTTAAATATAAAAATTAAAAAAAATATTAAAATTAAAAAATACAATATATTAATATAGTACTGTTAGCCCTATAGCACTTAAGAAGAGAGTGAATTGGGTATTTTAAAATTTTCTTGCGAAATTAAAACACTTTAAACACTTTAGGTCAATTTAAACAATATGAAATTCTTAACCAAAATTCAACTTATAGGAAATATCAAACTTTATGTCAATATTAAACAAATTCAATCAATAATTTGGCAAACACAAATGCACAGATATAAAAGAGATAGGGAAGAGAAGGAACATCAATATTGATAAAGGTTCGCCTACGTCAAAGATAGACTACATCCTCTCTCCAACTATTTGTTGGAAATTCACTAATAACAATCTTGATTAAAGGCCAAGAGGAACTTTTACAACAATCTTGATTCAAGGCCAAGAGGAACCTTTACACAATCTTGTTCAAGGTCAAGAGGAACCTTTACAATC
>JAOXYD010000025.1:57626-84444 GCA_028565735.1 Pinacopodium congolense | reverse complement strand
TGAACTAACGAAACTTGAATGAATGTAATATCATAAGAAAGCAAAACAAAGAAGATACTCAATAGTAGAGACTTAGGAGTTATTTTTGTCTTTGTTTATCTTCCTTTTACCTTATGGACTTAATTGTGTTCAATCTAAGATATCTAGTAGTTGATTACACTCTCTTGAGATCTAACCAATTAATCCCAATTGAAATACTAAAAAGTTGAATTGTAACTTCTTCGTTTACAACACTACTCCTAAATAATGCAATTGAATTTAAATTAATCCTAAGGAAAATTAACAAATAATTAAGATCCCTCTTTAATCACCTATTATTTAGTTAATTTTAGCTCTGTTAGGCTACCAACTATCGTTACACACCCTAACTCAAATAAATAAAATTAATCATTCGATTCGAAGTGATTATAAGTTCAAAAATTAACACAAACAACTATGCATTAAATCAATATTGTAAAAGTTGTAGAAAAAATTCAAGAACAATCCCAAACTAGACTTAGTAATCCATAATCATGTTCAAAGAAACAATATTCAGATTAGACATCAAGAGGAAAGCAAAAGAAAGAGACAACTAGTGATGATGATGATGGCTCTCTTACTGGAAATCTGAACGACACTTGTTAAATCTTGATTCTCCTCCTTGTTATTGAGTCTCTTCATATTTTTATCTTCCAAAAACCCTTTATTTTTGTCTTAATTGTTCCCCAGGGTCAAATTGGTGGCTGCTAAGGTTTCTTATGTCTTATTTAGTCTAAAAAATCATAAAAATGTCTTGCACAAGTTATGCCACATCATCCCACCACATTAGCTTTTTACATCTTTAACCTCTACTCGGTATCTTCGTTATATCTTTGTCTATAGAACTCCCAATTCCATAAAATTTGATATGTAGGCTCCTTGCATGGTGTTCTAGAACCATGTAAAATGTCATAGCATTTGGAGTGCTATAAGTACACCTAATGCCTTCCGAATTCAGCTATACCAAATTTGGTGTTGCCTTGAGCTTCATTTGTTACCTAGATATCTAAACATCAAAGTACATCAACTCATCCCTCAAAGAAGCTCATTTCTTTCCCTTGAACACAAAGAAAAAATAAAGTCCTCAATAGATAATAAACGGATGTAAAAGTTCGTATTAATTAAGTTTAAAACACAAAAACAAAACTTTAAAACATCTAACCTAGAAACGTAGTCTGAAACACACTAATGAAGGATGTTTTAGTACAGGTAAAAGAGCTTGTTTTTCCTATAGCTTTTTATGTGTTGGACATGCCAGTTAAGGACTCTTTAAATCCTCCGATGATTTTGTTTAGGTGACCATTCTTCAAGACGTCTCAGGTGAAGATTGATGCCTATAATGGGATGTTGACTATGGAGTTTGATGGTAAGGTCATACACTTCAACATCTTCAAAACTATAAACTACCCATAAGTTAGATATTATTGACTCCTAGGTAGAACATTTTTTTCACCTGGGAGATCCTTTACAATTAGCCTTGACAACTTCAATGGAAACGGGGACACATGACTGTTTGCAAGAGAAGATTGGGTTTAAAGAGGACTTGAAGGCAATGATTAAGGCCCTTAAGATATGTGTTTAGTATCATAGCAGGTATGCCCCTAATTTTTTAGAATTGCCTATTAGTACTAGTCGTTTGTTACCATCTGCTATGTAGGCACCATAAGTGGAGTTAAGGCCCTTACTAAATCACCTCAAGTATGCCTATTTGGGAGCTAATAACACCTTTCTTATGATCATACTTAGCGACCTTAATACAGTACAAGAAGAGAAGCTTGTTAGAGTGTTACAAGAGTACAAGACAATGCTTGGATGGACAATCGTAGATATGAAAGGTGTTAGTCTTTCTTTGTATATGTACCTGATTTTTTTAGAAGAAGTAGCTACCCCAATCCATCAAGTGCAAAGGCACCTTAACTTGTTGATGATGGAAATCATTAAGAAGGACGCGATGAAGTTGCTTGATGTGGGTGTCATTTTCCCTATCTTAAATAGTAAGTGGGTAAGTCCTTTACACATCGCAGCAGTACAAAACGAAAATATAGAGATGGTTCTGTCGAGGGCATAGAATTGATGGAGAGTTTGTGTGGACTATCAAAAACTCAATTCAATTACTCATAAGAACCATTTTCCTTTATCCTTTTGGAAAACTTACATAATTTCTACATAATCCTTTAAATAATCTCCATTTCTTGTAGATTAAACAATCACAATAAAAAAATAAACATGTAAACATGAAATTACAGGTAAAAATATAAAAATATCCATTTAAAACATAAAAAATTTTGACCCCTATCAATTCCCTTATACTTAAGCATTTGCTTGTCCTCAAGGAAATCAGTTACTCAATTTTCTCAAAATATTATATAATCATAGAAAAATTAATTCGAGATAAAAAATTTAATTATTGAAAATATTTTTTTAGTCTTTCAAAAAAAAAAGGCTCGTGAAAATATTATATAATCAATTAATAACATGAAGTCACAAATGCATTTAATTCATTTCGTTCTTTTTTAATCTTTAACTTGAATCACAAATGAGTTTAATGTATCAACTTTCAAACAATTTCCCATCCTTTATATTTAAACCATAATTTAATTTAACATGCGAGCTTTTAAAGTTTGGTTGAGAAGTTACTTAATCTTGTAACACAAAGGTCAATATTTTGTCATGGACAACCTTTGGTAATCAATTGAGTCACCTCACATCAACTGGTTACTATCACCACTTAATAACTTCATCCTTAAGAGTTTTTATATAATTAGAAGTTAGTGCAGTGAATTTCTACTCGCTTATTTATTATTAAGTGTTAGTTATTATTATTATTATTTCTTTTTATCTTTTTTAAACTTAATTTTGGTTCTTTTAGATTTTTCTTCAAATGATAAAAGTGTGTTAAAAGAAGTTACAAAGTTACTCAGGAAGTTGCATTTTATACATAGAATATCATTATGATCATCAGGTATCTGGTATCCAAATGATGAAATCAGTTAAAAGTATTTAATCATTAATAGTCAAAATTAATTATATAAAAATTCCAAATTGTCAAAAGAATTGAATTCAAAAGAAAACATGTGAAATATTAGGCATCAAAATCGAAAAATTATTTCATAAATTGTATACTATTAAGAGAAAACCAATAAAACGATATGCTATAAGAATACAAAAGCTCAAGTATGATAATTTCAAAATCCCTCCACCACACTTAAATAAAATAGTATCCTCACTATTTGAAATAAAGCACAAAAGTTAAAGGTATAAGGGATAGGAATACACCCATTAAAAGATATAATCGTGATACTACTTTGATGCGGTCAATTGCAACCTCTAAAAGTAACAAAAGGGTTAAACACAAATGATATAAAATAATAGAAATATGCTCTGTTATCATAAATATGTGATGAAGTACAACAAAGGAGCAAAAATACAATTGAAAGGAAATAATTAGATCCTAAACAAAATGGAAAGACAACCTAAACTATGAAACATAATGAAAATAACTAAATTGAAACATACTCAAAAGAAATAACATGCTCAAACATCTTAAGACAACATGTAAAAACAATCCAAAAGAAACTAAGGACCAGGACTATCTAAATCTTGGGCTCTCTAATGCTCCTCATTACAGTTATGTTGAAGCTCTATACGATCGAGATGCTTACGAACCTTTGTATGAAGCTTCAAGATCTTAGAAAAAATGTGTGTCTCCATCCTCAATAGTATAGTCACTAAGTTGGACTAAGGAATGTCCACAAGGGCAGGAGCCTCAAAAGTCGATGAAGCTGGTTGTGGTGGATGAACACTCTATGTAGCCTCATAAGAAGCCTCACTCATTGCCTCTTTAGGTTTTGTAAGAGGGACATCATAAGGGTGGATCAGGTCTCTCACCATCCTATAATCTACACCATTGGCCTCCAATATGAGTATATTTCCATAGCTTAAGTGTGACAGTGTTAATCTGAGTCTAATGTACTCGATCTACATCTAACTTAGAATCAAGTTAAACTCCTACTTCTTAGAAGATTCAAGTTAAAAGGCAGGGAAAGCAGAAGTTCTTGCTCTCCTTCTTCATCTTGGCTACATCACACATGGAAGTAATATTATACCTAACCAAAGGTAAACTACTAATAGCACCAAATCTATGTAATATCTTATATAAAATATATACATCTTAAAACATACTTCGTTTAGTCCACTTGCTCTAGGTATCACATTAGCACCTAAAAGTGCTATAATGATGTGCTCATGAACTCCTAAAGTAGTATTAGTAAAAGCTCGCGAGTCTTTCTAACTAACCCTAAGGTATGTTGGGCAGTAGAAAATGAGAAACATAGATTAGAAAGGAGCAAATCTCCATGAAAGGAATCCCTCAATCTTATATATACATCTCCCTCACCTAGTGCTCCTAAAAATTTTGAAAGAAAAGCATGAGTAAGGTGAGTATCTCACATAAAGCTATGTATCTTAATAATGTTAGACTCATTATTTTCTTCGATATTCGCAAAGAGTTTATGAACTAGTGTTAGATAGTAAGGTCCTGCAAAGGTCACCACTGACCTAAAGCTGGAAATGTTTTAGAGACAATGAAGTCTACCTCCAATTCTGGATGGATCAAATGCTTTATGATGAACTCATTGGTTAAATGTGCGTGGAACCAATTTAAGTTCTCCTATGTAATAAACTTATCGAGATCGAAAGCAAGTCTCTTATGAGATGGCTAGCCTATGGAAATCCATGGGGCCATCGAATCAAAAAATGTGTATCAAAGTGACTAAAACATAGTAAAAATGACTTTGAATGCTCAAAATTCTTTGGACTACCTCACCGAAAAATTCCCTACCTGTCGAAAAAATTGCTTTTTGGCGACGAAGATTTTATGGTGCAAAACTGGTACCAATGGATCTAGAATGATATGTAAAGTGGATTGGTACCAATTTGAAACTAAAAAACAAAAAAATGATAAAAATGGAAAATAATATGAAAAGATTGATGGATTTTATATGAAATGGGTGAAAATGGATAATTTTGGATGATTTGAGAATAGAAATGAGTTTAGAATGAAAAGTGGGAAAAAGTTGGAGTTTGGAGTGAAAAATCACAAAAGAGGGGAGGTCCAGAGTTGAGATGGTTATTTATAGTGGTGAGGGTTGTTTAGAGTTAGAAGAAGATGAATAGTAGAGGTTTTATGATCTTATAAACATTTTAAACCAAAATTGCATCATTTATGGCCTTCTGTGAAGGTATATGACTATTGGATAATACATATACGGCGGATGTAGTCCACTGTATTAGGTTGCCTAATATGTATAAAGAAAACATACCTCTACATGGGCCAAGGACAAGGTTGAACTATCATTTGGGGATCTAAAGTTGGATAAATTTCCATTATGTTACAAAAGAGCAAGGATAAAAGAACAACCTTTTGACTTTCTTTTCTTTCTCCCCCATTTTTCATTTTGTTGATTGAAAGAGGATAAGCACTATCCATTAAGTAAAGGGAGGATTTGCTACAGTGATTCAGTATGGCTCCTTCGAGAGTTATAGGTCCTTGTTACTGCATGAGTGGTATTCAACCTTAAAACTTCATCAAATTCATTCTAAATCAGTAAAATCAAATTGATTGTTCATAAAATTTCCTTAGAATTGAAATTTTAAACACTCAAAAATTAGATAAATCATACCAAAAAGAAGGGATGAACTAAGGAAATCACAGCAAACCTAAATAAAACACACTTAAAAGGCTTTAAGATATTAATTGACGGTCTTACCATATAAAATAAAATAAAATAGAGTCCTACCATATAAAATAAAATAAAATAAAACAGACACAAATAACTATCTAATAGGAAAAATGCCTAGCTTACTGAGGATTAAAAAGTGATAGAGTATTAGCATACTCCTTAACTGAACTAGGAATATACAACTTTGCCCTTTGTCCATTCACCTTAAAATTCGAATGACCATTGTTTACTTCGATGGCTCTAAATGATTAAACTTTGTTCACTTTATAAGGGTCTATCCATCTTGATCTTAGCTTACTTAAAAACAACATCAATAGAGAATTGTAAACCAAGACCTTTCCACTAACTTTAATCTCCCTCTGAATGATATGTTATCATACCATCTTTTGACTCGCTCTTTATATAGTTTAGAGTTTTCATAAGTATCTAGAAGAAACTCATCAAATTCATTCAACTGTAATAGCTTTTCTTCACCCACTTTCCTTGAGTCAAATTTTAGAAAATTGATGGCCTAATATGCATAATACTCTAGCTCCACAAGAAAATGATAGGACTTTCCATAAACTAACTTGTAAGGAAACATTCCTATAAGCATCTTAAAATTAGTTTGATAAGCCTATAAAGCATCATCCAAATTCATTAAGAAATATTTTTGTGAAGTGCTAATGATATCTTCCAAAATTCTCTTAATCTCATGATTTGAAATTTCAACTTGACCACTAGGTTGAAGATGATAAGGTGTAGTGATCTTAGGGGTAACAACATATTTATTCAAAAGGGAATCAAATTTTTTATTGTAAAAGTGCATTCCCCATCACTTATGATAGCTCTTGATGTCCCAAATCATGTGAAAATGTTTTTCTTTAAAAACTAATCTACACCTCTCACATCATTAGTTGGAAGAGCTATTTCTTTAACCCATTTACTTACATAATTAACAATAACCAAAATATATTGGTTAGAGTATGGTGTAGGGAAAAGTCTCATGAAGTCAATACCTCAAATATAAGAAATTTTACACGGTAAAATGTTATTTAATGGAATTTTGTGTCTCTAAGAAATATTTCCAACTCTTCAAAACTTGTCACAAGACTAGAATAATTGAAATGCATCCTTAAACAAGGAGGAAAATAGAAGTTACACTCTAACAACTTATATGCAATTCTAGTAAGCCCAAAGTGTACTCTAGTTTCTTAAAAATGGCAATGGCTTAAAATGGAGGGAATTTCCACTATAGGTATATTTCTCATAATAATTCCATCAACATAAATCTTGTATAAGAAAGGATCATACAAAAGATATCTCTTAATCTCTGAAAAGAATTTCTTCTTTGGTTAGTATGAAAAATTAGGAGGTAGAACATTACCAGGTAGATAATTCACAATATCCACATACCAAGATAAGGTAAGAATGGCTAAAAAAGATTCTTTAGGAAAGACCTCTTAAATGTCTTGGTCTTCTCCTTACTCCACCACTTCCTCACTCAGATGAGACAAATGATTAGCCATGAATTTTTTTCCTTTTTTTATCTCTAATTTCAATGTTGAACTCCTGTAAAAAGGAGAATCCATAGAATTAATTATTAGTTTGCATTTGGTTTGTTCATTAAGTACTTAAGAGTAGAATGGTCTGTATACATAATGACCTTTGAAAGCACTAAGTAGGAGTGAAACTTATCAAAAGCGAACACCACAGTTAACATCTCCTTCTCAGTGGTGGTGTAATTCCTATGGCCATAATTAAATGTACGTCCTAGACAATAAATCGAATGGAAGATTTTGCCATGCCTTTGCCCAAAAGTAGCACCAACTATAAAACCACTGGCATCACACAGCAACTTGAATGGAGGAGACCAATTGGTGATACCAAAATTGATGCACTAGTGAGCTTCTCTTTTATTAACTAGAAATAATGCATATATTTATCATCAAAATTAAAGGTAGTGTCCTTGATTAACAACTTGGTAAGAGGCTTAGATATCTTCAAAAATTCATTTTTAAAGCACATGTAGAATCCAGCATGTACTAAAAACTTTGAATTACTCTATCTAAATTAGGTGGTGAAAGTTGAGTAATTACTTCAACTTTTTTTGGATTTACTTTTGTTCCCTTGGTCGAGATCTATGACCCAATACAATGCACTTGTGCACCATAAAATAACATTTTCCCTAATTTAAAAATAAATTAGTCTCTTCACATCTTTTCAACACCTTATCCAAATTTTATAAATATGCATCAAATGATGTGGCAAAAATAGAAAAGTCATCTATAAAAACTTTGATGTAATTCTTAATCATATATGTAAAAATAGCCCCCGTGCGGCGAAAGTGGTAGGAGCATTACACCAACTGCAAGGTATGCATTTGTAAGTAAAGGTGCCATATGGATAAGTAAATGTAGTCTTTTCTTGGTCCTCAGCAGCAATAGGAATCTACAAATACTCCGTGTACAAATCTAAAGTACAAAGAAAACTATACCTATCCTTTTAGTAACTTGATCAATGAAGGGTAAAGGAAAGTAATCCTTTCAAGTGAAAATATTTAAATTGCGATAATTAATGCATATATGCCATCCCGTGACTTTCTTAGTGGAAATCAATAAGTCTTGATTATTCTTTATCATAATAGTTCCTCCTTTCTTATGTACCACCTAAACCAGATTGAGCCACATGGAATCAGAAATAGGAAAGATGATACCTGAATCTAGGAGTTTGGCTACATATTTTTTCACCACTTCATTCGTATTGAATTTTAGTTTGTGTTAAGGTTGGACAAAGGGTTTTTAGTCTTTTTTAAGGTTGGACCAAGAGTTTACTTCCTTCTTCTATGAATATTCTGTCAATACAAATGGAAGGGCATAAACCTTTAATGTTAGCTAAGGTCTATCTTATTGTACATTGATGCTCTCAAAGAACTTTTAACAATTTCTCCTCCATCGTATCAATTAATTACAATGAAATGATCACAGGTAATTGTGATGGAGGTGGCAAAAATGCATACTTAAGATGTGAAGGAAAAGGCTAAGGTCAATAGCTCAAGGCTATTTAATAGATGGCTTTGGAAGGGATTTGATTAGTCTATCAAAGGGCTCAAACCTTCTAAATTAAATCCAACCTCCTTCCTAACTTCTAATTCTTCTTAAGCTTCTTTGACTTCCTCTTCCTTTAATTTTGAAGAACATGAATGGATTAATGTCTTTTACAAAGGGACGAAATCTAGAAACTAAAATGGATTATCTTAAATGGTATTCAGGCTAATGAAGTTGCATGAATCAATAATGAAGGGATGCTTCATTGCTCTAAACACATGGAACTCAATCCCCTCATCTTATAGTCTAAGAATGAGCTTTCCTCTATATACATTAATCAGTGCCTTTGCAGTAGCCATGAATGGCCTTCCCACCATTGTACTGTCATATTTCATATCCAAAACAAGGAAATCAATAGGAAATATGAATTTATCTACTTTCACAAGCACATCCTCGATGATTCCTTTCGGATACGTCATTGATTTATTAGCTAATTATAATTAGACTATAGATTAGACTATTCTAATCCTAGCTTCTTGAAGATAGACATAGGCATTAAATTGATACTTTCTCTAAGGTCCATCAGGGCCCTATCTACCTGTTAGCTACCAATTGTACAAAGAATGGTGAAACTACCAAGATCCTTGAGTTTTACTTGTAACTTCTTTAGAAGGATAGCAAAACACTCTTCGTTAAGCTTAATAGTCTTATAATCCTCCATTCTTGTCTTCTTGGACAAAATTTCCTTTAAAAAAATTTCATAGGAAGGCAGCTGGGCATTGGCCTTAGAAAATGGTATATTGATATGCAATTTCTTAAATATATCTAAGAATTTTCCAAATTATTTGTTGAGGTTTGTATTCTTCAACCTGTGAAGGTAGGGTACCCTAATTTGTAAGGTTTCACATTAGGATTAGCAAAAAACCTAGGTGGCTTATCTAAACTTTCACCCTCAATTTCCTTCTCTTTCTTCTTCTCTTTAACCCTCTCTCTTCTGTTATGTTCTCTTTTAGCTCTCTATCTCTTCTTTTATGTTATTTGTATTTCTTTTTATCTTTAACTCTCTCTCTTCTGTCATGTTCTCTCTCTTTCTTTTTTTATTTATTTTGTTCTCTCTCTTTTGTCATGTTCTCTTTCTTTCTCTTTCTCTTTAGCTCTCTCTCTTTTGTCATATTCTCTTTCTTTTTATTTCTCTTTATTCTCCACTAATATTTGCATCCCTTTTTCTTCTAGCTTCACTCTTTCAGTTTCAACACCTCTTCCATTCCTCAGGATTATTGCCTTGGTATGCTCTTAAGGATTTTCTTTGATAGTGCTAGGTAACTTATTGGTTAGCATTTCTAATAATATTATATGCTTTGCCCAATCCGAGTCTTAAGATTCTTGATAAATGCCTCATGATTTTGCATCCTTGAGTCATTTAATTAGATATATTTAAGTATTTTTGCTTCAAAACTAGACAATTATCTTAAAGGTTGATTTGCATGAAAGCCAATATAGGTCTCTTTAACCGTTGACTTGAGGTTGTTATCGTGGTTACTAGTAGTTTTAATTATTATTCCATGAAAATTTTGGGTGGTTCCTTCTACTAGTATTATAACTGTTTGATTAAGGGTTTCCTGTTTACTTATTGAAATTTTCAATAAACTGAGCTTGCGTTCTTAGGAAAAATGACTTTCTTATTGACACTCTAATGATGAATAGGAGGTACTACCATAACTTTTATGCTCAAATCTATGAGTACTGCAACTAACTTTACTCACTAAACTATCTAACTTTTTATTTAGTACTTTCATTTGAGTAGCAAGAGCTACTATATCATTGATTGCATAAACATCATGTGATTTCCTAAGATGGAATTCAAAATTATATTAGAAACTATTTTTTATAATTTCCTCAATCAAATTACGAGGTTCGATTAGAGTCATTTTCATAAAATTACCTCCAGTCACAACATCAATGGTGCTATGAGTTGAAGGTGTAAGTATAGTGTAAAAAAATGTCCACTTGCTACCACATATTAAATTCATGGTTGGGACACATAGCAAGCATCTTTCTAAACCTCTTCCAAGCCTTGCATAGACTTTCATGTTCATACTGCACAAATGAGCTAATCTCAATTTTCAACTTTACTATATTGGAAGGCAGGAAAATTTTAGCTAAAAATAGCTTTATTAAATTATCCCAAGTAGTAATCCAACATGGCTGAAGTGTGGATAGCCAGGCTTTAGTTTTATCTCTAAAAGAAAAAGGGAAAAGTCTTAGTATAATTGCATCATCTAAAACCCTATTGATTTTAAAGATGTCACAATTATCAAAGAAAATTTGCAAATTCTCATTAGGATCTTCTAAAGTTGAACCACCAAATTGTTGGAATTAACTTTAGGTTGGAAAATATTAGCCATAAGTCTACCTCTGTTTCCCATTATTAAGTCCATCACGGTTGATTTTCTAGGTTCTTGCTGAGGTCTAACAACTACATCTTCCTGGGGATCCATTTCTATAGGTTCAAATTTAGTGTCACTAAATGTTCCAAATTCTAAAGAATCAGACGTGGTAGCTCAAGATTCTTTCTTTTTTCCTATAAACTATACTTATAAGCTCTAGATCAAAGTCTAATTGTTCAAGATTTTGACCCCCTAATCATGCATAAAAACTTAAAGAAAATAATGTAACAAAAGAAAAAACAACTGAATCAAGCAAAAAATATAAGTTCACAAAAAGCAACAAAACAGTTTAAATTGAAATTAACAAAGTAAATGTATAAAAATTCAAAAAAAATTAGGAAAAACAATATGCATAAGTCATAGAGTAATTGACACCAAAATTTTCTAATATTATAGCTAATAGGGATATGTTTTATTATGTCATACTATGTCATTTTGCTAAGATTCATCCCCACTTTTGATGAAAAAGCACTCAAATTATGTATAACTTGTGTTGAATGATAGATTGAATATGTTGATACTTGTTTTGGATTAATTGGAGAGGTTTTTTAAGAACTTGGAGTAGGCTGAACTAAAGTTACTGCTGCTAATAAGTTGAAGAATTTCTGGAGATTGAAGCATCGACTAATGCTTCAGTTGACCGAGTTGTTGGAAAATTGGAGCATTAGCTATAGGTTTGGTCAATTGAATGATCGATTGACCAGAGGAAAGGTTTCCTTGATTGAAGATTCTATGTGCAGCAGACACTGTTTTTAGTAAAAACTATTAAGGACAAAAGGGACATTTTAAAACCTCTTCTTTGCCCTAAATAGAAGGATATAAAAGCAATCTCTAATAGTGAAAAAAGGGGGAGCTGACCATTATAACTTTCCCAAAAAGCTTTCCATCATTTTCTTCTTATTCTTCTCTTGCTACTTCCTTAAGTAGTTAGAGATATAGGTTAAGTCTTGATTTTGTTTAGATTTCCAGTAGATATTTAACGTTTTAGGATAGTTTTCTTGTATCATATTCAATTGTTTAACAATGTGGGAGCCATATTTTCATACTTCATATTGCTTTATGTTTACGTTGAGTATATTGTTGAATTTGAATGTGTTGGCCAGCATCCATTTTAGTTATTTGAGCTTTATTTCCTAATATTTCAAATTTGTGTTTATGAAATATTAGCTTATATGATGATTTATTCTATAGGTTTTCATTTAGTTTTAATGCTTTTGGTTAGTTTATGCATGATAAGTGGGAATGAAGCATGTTCTTAGATTTTAAATTGATTAATTTCAATTTTTTTTCTCTTAATTAGTGTGCTAGATTTTTCTGTTAGTGTTGGATTTAGATGCTTTTAGTTTAAATTAAGTTATTGTTAGCATAAATAGCCTAAATTTTCCTTAGTTTACATGTTGAATTTTGGTTTTCAGTAGACATTTCATATTCTTTGGCCTGGGTTTTCCTTTAATTAAGTATGGTTCTTATTTTTTTTTAATGTCAATTTCACTTAATCTAGGCATGTTTGGCTAGTTTCTAAAGGGGTTGAAGGTATAGAAGGGAAAAAGTTGTGATTAATTATGATAATGGAGCTAGGTTTGTATTTATTTGGTGCCTTTAGGCTTAAGTTGGATTGGGACTTTAGGTGAATATTATGAATTAGGTATTATCTTTAGGCTTGATAACCCTTTAGATAATTTCCTAATTCTAATGTTAGGTTTGAGCTTGTAATACTTAATAGTCTATAGCAATTCTTGAAAGTAGAAATAGGCTAGTTGGATTTGTAGGAAAACTTAACTAACTAGTATAGGGTCTCATACCTTGAGGTTACATTTTCCAAGCTTGTGAGTTAGTGGCCTAAATTAGTCTTTCTTTGACACTTAATACTTCTTTACTATTAAATTTTGAGAGCTTATTCCAAGTTATAACTGAGATAGGGGTATATCTAAAGATAGTTAGATTTAAGTAATTAAGAGGAACTTGGGATTTGAGAGCTTGTTCAAATCCATAGGCTAGCACCTTAGCTAGAGCATCTTTTATCTAAATTCAAGCATCAATAGTTGTCCCAGAGTCTCAAGGATGCCTTCAGTCTACTTATCCAATATTGTTAGTAGTTCTTTTATGTTTTGCTTTGTGTTTGTCTTCTTGATTGCATTTTAGCTCAGTTACTTTCATTGCTTCAGGGGTTTTTTGTTCTATTTTTCTTTGCAACATTTTAAATAGTAGTAATATTATAGCTCCTTGTGGTTCAACCCTAGCTTGCCATCTATTGTGTTGTGAGGTCTAGTTAGGTATTATTATTTGGTAGTGTGCGAAAAGCTATCAAATTTTTTGTGCCATTTCTAAGGATTTAATGTGTGCTATCTATTTTTTCTTATATTGTTTTTATTTTTATTTTTACTGGTATTTATCTCTCTTCCATTAGTTTTACATGTCCCACAATCCATTAAAATGCATTCATTTGTAGAAATTTGCTGAGAAAAATAAAGGTTCATTACTTCCTTGACAAAGTCCTTTATCTTTTTCTCTTATCGTATGTCGTACCAAGTTTGGTCAAATTGAGCGAGCTAGCCATACACATCTTCCTAAAGGTGGTAGTTCCTTGTCCTTTGAAGAAGAACTCACATAGAGTTTAGATGAGTCCATAGAAGTTAAAGAAGAAGAAGAGATCATGGAGACTTTTTAGCCCACTTAAAGGAGCTTACAGATCCTACTTTCAATCATAATTTAATTTATATTAATTATATGGATGATAAGTTGGAGGTTGACATTAAACTTGGACTTATACATGCATTGTCTACTTTTATAGGTTTTTGAGACTCCAGTTCATTAGGATCAGGCTATATCATTGATCCCAACAAGTTCCTGAAGGAGTTCCACAATATATGTTTAGGTGTGAAGCTAGCAGGAGTCACAATGGAGAAACTCAAGCTTAAGGCATTTCCATTTTCCTTAGTAGATATAGCCAAAGAGTGGCTTTAAGATTTTTTTGTTTGATCAATCAACACATGGGAGCATATGTAATAGGCATTCTTAGAGAAATACTTCCATGCTTTGAGAGCCACCAATATAAGAAGGAGATCTATGGTATCCAGCAGGATGCATGGGAGTCACTGTTAAAGTATTGGGAGTGCTTTAAGAAGCTTTGCAACAATTGTCTAAAACATTAGATAAGTGAAAAATTATTAATTAAATATTTTTATGAGAGTTTGCTATCTTTGGACAGGAACATATTCGATGCTACGAGTGGTGGAGCTTTGGTCGATAGCACTCTAGAGGATGCACTTGAATTTGATAGTAATAGTGGTAGTAAATTCCTAGTATTGCAATAGTACCTCTTCCTCCACGAAACAGGTGAAGGAATTGTCTATTTCTAAGATAGAGCAACAAGTCACAAACTTGAGATCTTTAGTCCAGCAAGTAGTGATGGGCAAGGGGCCTACTAAGGTATGTGGTATTTGTGCATTAGTTGATCATACTATAGATGCATGTTCTTTTTATATGATGAATAGTAAGTTAATGCAATTGAAAGGTTTCAAGGACAATAGAAGAGGTATGATCCTTTTGCTACCACCTATAATCTAGGGTGAAAGGATCACACCAACTTTAGGTATGGAAACCAACAATAAGGAAGCAGCTCCAACATGGGGTGACCTACCTACCATCATCAGTAGTAAGGATTCCATGCATCACTAGGTTTTCGTCAGCACCAATCACAATTTTAACTAAGGACACCCCCTCTGCCACCACTATAACCATTGGGAATTATATATTTGGAAGAAATTTTAAGAGCTTAGCTACTAACACTTTTTTAATTTTAGTAGGAAGTGAGGAGTCGTCTAAAGAATTTGGAAAACTGGTTAAATTAGTTGGCTAATACAATAGGCAAGCTTCAAGCTTAGAGCTTAACATGGCTACTTAGTCACCCAAAGAAGAATCTAAGAGAAGATGCTTGTGGCATGAGTTTGAGAAGTGGAAAGGAGGTAGAAGGACCAAAGAAGTTAAAGGAGAAGTAAGAAGAAGAAGAGGAAATAGAGCTTGCAAAGAAGAAGGAGGGCAACCCTCCTCATGTAAATACCTCACACTTTGTTGCTATTAATTCACTTCTTGTTCCATTTTCTTGCAGGTTAGCCAAAAACAAGCAATAGGAGAAGGAGAAAGAGTGATAGGAATGAATTGTGTTGTATTTTTATATGTTATTTCATTTGAAATTCATTGTTATTTTTATGTTAAATTTCTTATTTTGTGTTCCTATTAATTTTTTATGTAGATTTAATGATGAAATAAAAAATTTGAATTAAAGCATGAAGAATTAGAAGCAATTGGAGCATAAATTTGAAGTTACAACATCTTGGAATGGAGGCTTGATATGGCAGCAAAAATAAATTAAAGGGAACCTTCCATGCATGAAAAAAAATGTAGCTCAAATATACATTAAAGATTGTCCAAATTCAAAACCAATTGGAGCATTTTAAGAAGCACAAAATGGCATCCAAAAAGCTCCCCCTCTAGCCAAAAAATGCAACTGTAAAATGAAGCTTGATTGGCATTAAAAAGAGCCGTCAAATTCCATAACAAATGACAGCACTTTGGAACCTAGAGAGGAGGAGAGAAGGCAGTCCAAAATGCTGCATTAAAGGAGCTTATCCAAGCTCCAAATGACAACATAATTGAAAGAAAGGGACCAGCTTTTTACTTGGTCCAAAGCGGTAGCAAAGGAAGAAGAAGTGTAGCCTTTATACAAGCAAAAATGACAACAAATTTAGTTAGTTTAGGCTTACTAAAGCACCTACATTTTGAGCATAAAGAACTAGCATTTTGATCCTTCCATCCAGTCCAAGACAACAATGTTTTAGAGAGGAGTGCAACCCTAGATGACCATTGGATCAAAATCATATAAAATATTTCTTGTTGGAGTGGTACGACAACTATGTAAATAAATAAAAACAAAGCAAGGAATGGAGAGGAAGCTTGGTGGAATTCGGCTGCACACGTAAAGAAATGTGATTAGGAGAGGCTGTCCACTTGGAGAGCCGAATGGAGGAGAGAGCTCTTGCTCCACATAGTCAAACATTTTAGGTGCATCATGTTCATTGGAGCTTGATAGAGTGACTATTTTGAAGCTTCCTTGGAGTTGTGGATTTGATTTGGAGCTTCCCTATTTGGCTTGGAGAGTGGACATCTTTTGTATAGAGTTGACGGAAAAATTCAAGAGAGGAATGGAGTCTTACTAGTGAACAATGACGTCCCCACATTTGCAAGGTCATTTCCTTAGACTTTTGTTTTTCTTTCCCTTCTTTTTTCATTCTAGTCTTAGCTTTAGCTTTCTTTTCCTTTCTAATTATTTTGTTGTCGAATATATGAAGTTTATTCCATTAGTTTAATGCTTTCATGTTGGTTGATTGATGTTTCATTTCCTTATGTTTATTTTTATGTCCGAATGTTTGGCTAGTTATTGGTTTTCATTTTCTCTTGTTTCCTTAGTCTTGTCCAAATGCCTTAACTTTAGTTCTTTTAATTTATTGTTGTCTTTATTCTTTTAGTTAATTAATCTTTTTTCTCGTTCTTATGGTTTTAATTATTTAATGTCAATGTTTGACCTACTTAATATTGCTGGAATTTTTATTTAAGCTGTTAATTTAAGTTTAGTTGAATTAGGTTTTAGTTAATTAAGTAATAGCTTAGGAATGTTTAGTTGGGTTGTGTGTTGTGGTTTTTTCTTATGGTTATTGTGTTTTGTTTTTTGATTTTTGTGATGTATTAGTGTGTTTTCTTTTTCAATTTCTGTGTTTAGAAAAACAAGAAATTAAAATAGAAAACCAAAGCCCAACTAAACAAGGCCTTAGTTAATTAATGTTTGTGTTAATTGAAGTGTTGATTTGTGTCTTTCTTTTAGTGCTTTTAATTTTTCATCCCTTAGTTTTAATTAATTAATTATGTTTTGTGTTTGTTTAATTTTTTTCCTTAATTTAATTATGTTTAACTAGTTTCTTAAGAGCTTGAAGGTATAGGAAGGATTAAAGTTGACTAATTGTGAGAATAGAATTTTATTTGAATTGATTTTATGTTTTTAAGCTTAGGTTAGTTTGGAACTTTTAGGTCAATGTCATGGATTAGATTTTATCTTTAGACTTGATCATCCTTTAGGTAATTCCCTAATCCTAAAGCTAGGATTGAACCTGTGATAGATAATTGTCCTTAGCGATTTCCAAAAGTAGCAATAGGTTAGTTAGTTTTGTTATGATACTTAACCAACTAATCTAGGGTTCCATTCCTTTAGTTTACACTTTCCTAGGTTGCGAGTTAGTGGCCTAAGTTAGTCATTCCTTAGTATCTAAGACGTCTTCACTATTAAATCTAAAGAGCTTGTTATAAGTTATAATGAAGATAAGGGTATTTCTAGAGCTTGTTAGATTTACCTAAGTTAGAGGAATTGAAGGTTTGAGAGCTTGTTCAAACCTATAAGCTAACACCATAGCTAGAGAACCTTTTATTAAGATTCAAGGATCAATAGTTATCTTAAAAGCTCGACAATACCTTTGGCAAATTTTTTTTATTAATAATAGTATTTTCTTATTTTATTTTACTTTGTGTTTTTTTAGTTTCTTTAACTTCCATCATTCCATAGGTTTTTGTTTTCCTTTTCTGTGTAACACTAGAAATAGTAGTTCACCCTAGGTACTTAGTTAGGTCTAGTTAGGTATTTTATTATTTTGTGGCTCACGATGAGCTATACTAAAAAGATATAGGAAGTATTTCACAAAGAGAAATTCATTATGCCTCTGTTAGAAGCAATCTAGCAAGTTATGCGATATGCCAAGTTTTTAAAAGAGTTGTGCACCAACAAATGAAAGTTGAAGGGAGATTAGAGTATCAATATGGGGGGAAAAGTGTCATCAGTTATACAGAGAAATCTACCCCTTATGTGTGAGGATATAGGGATTTTACCATCCCTTGTAGGATAAGTAACATAAGGTATGAGAGATGCATGTTAGATTAGGTGCTTCGATCAATGTTATGCCTTTGTCTATTTTCAAAGATCTTAATCTTGGTTCATTAAAAGATAGCTATGTTATCATATAATTACCTAATTAGTCTAACACATACATAGGGAGGTTTATGAAAGATGTTTTGGTACAGGTCAATGGGCTTTTTTTCTTGTATATTTTTATATGTTAGACATGCAGGATGAGGGCTCTTCCAGTCCTTTAACAATTTTTTTAGTTCAACTATTTTTTAAGACATCTCAGATAAAGATAGATTTTCATAGATACATGCTGACTATAGAGTTTGATGGAAAGGTCATCCATGTCAACATCTTCGATGCTATGTGTTAGCCATCAGATTGTGAGTCAGTTGCTAAGGTATATATTCTTGACTCTTTAGTGGAACATTGGTCTTTTCTTTTTGCAAGAGATCCTTTGGAGGTGGTTTTGACCACCTTGATGGAGAAAGAGACATATTATTTTTTGTTTGGGGCATTTGTGTTTGGAGAGGACTTAAAGGAAGCAATCAACTCCCTTAAGACCAATCCTTAATATTTTGGTAGGTATGTCCATCACTTTCTAGAGTTTTTAATTAGTACTAAATGTTTATTGTCTTCTATTGTGTAGGCACCATAAATGGAGTTAAATCCCTTACCAAATCACCTCAATTATGCTTTCTTGGGAGGTAACAAACCCTCCTAGTCATCATAGTAAGTAATCTTGTTGAGGTACAAGAATAGAAGCTTGTAAAAGTGTTATATGAGTACAAGATGGCACTAGCATAGATAGTTACATTTATCAAAGGTGTTAGCCTTTCTTTGTGCATGCACATGATTTTTCTAAAAAAAGGCACTACTACAATCTGTCAAGTGAAAAGATGCATTAACCCACCAATGATGGAGGTGGTGAAGAAGGATGTAATGAAGCTGCTTGATGTGGATGTCATATATCCCATCTCCAACAGCAAGTGGGTAAGTCCATTAAAGGTGGTTACAAACAAGTCAGACATTATAGTGGTGGAGAACCAGAGTACATTGATGATTCTAATTTAAGTGCAGAATGGATGGCAAGTTTTTATGGATTAATGCAAATGCAACTCAATATCCTTTATTGTTCAAATGTTAGAGCCTCTTACTGGTATATTATAGCATCTTACTAGTAGTGCTTATTATTTTTTTCTTGATGATTGTTCAGATTACATTTAGGTAGCCATCACTTAGGAAGACCAAGAGAAGACAACCTTTACATGCCCATATGAGACCTTTGTTTATCGATGGAGGTCCTTTGGCTTTTGCAATGCCTCTGCCACCTTTCAAATGTGCATGGTAAGTATCTTTTTTGAGTATCTTGATAAAATTATTGAAGGTTTTATGGATGATTTTACTATGCATAGGGATTCATTTGGTATTTATGGTAGATCACCTATTTTGGTATTTAAGGGATGTCTTGAAATTAACCTTGCTTTTAATTCTGAAAAGTGTCATTTTATGATTAAATAACGAATAGTTTTAGGACATGTGATTTCTGCTAAGGGTATTGAGGTTGACAAAGTCAAAATATATATTGTATATTCTTTACCGTACCCACTTTTGTGCAAGAGGTTTTCTTTTTTATTGGTCATGAGAGGTTTTATCACAGGTTCAATCGAGATTTCTCAAAATTTGCACAACCATTATGTAAAATGTTACAGAAGGATGGGGCATTTGTTTTTTTATGAGCAATGCAAGAAAGCATTTGATGTGTTGTAGGCGAAGTTGGTCACTGCACCCATTTTATAGCCTCTAGATTGGAGTCAGCCATTCAAGCTCATTCATGATGCCTCTAACCAAGATACTGGAGCAGTTTTATGCCAGCGAGTAAGGCAGATCTCTCATATAATTTATTATGCCTCAAATTTTTTCTTTGGATAAGAACTTTTTGCAGTAATTTTTTCTTTGGATAAGTTCATATTTTATTTGTTAGGTACTAAGATTATTGTTTATTCTGATCATGTAGCTTTGAAGTACATGCTAGAGAAGAAGGAGGCGAATACGAATCTCATCCATTAGATACTTCTACTTTAGAAGTTCGATGTGGAGATCAAGAATAAGAAGGGTTTGGATAATAGACCAGTAGATCATTTGAGCCCTTAGTGGAGCATGGCATAGACACAGGCTCTATTAATGATGACTTCTATGATGAATAGTGTCATTTAATATAGTTGAAAAATCCTTGGTACATTGATAGGGTGAATTTCTTAGTTACTCATCAATTTCTTGCAAATTTCACCAAGACGTAAAAGGAGAGGATGAAGAGCCAAGCCAAGTTTTACATCTAGGATGATCCACACCTATAGAGATATTATGCCAATTAAGTCAATAGAAGGTGCATACCTAATTATGAATTTGTTTCCATTTTTATCTTTTGTCGCTCTTATTCATGTAGCGTTCATTTTGGACCCAATCGGTCAGCCCGCAAGGTTTTGAAGTGTAGGTTTTACTAGTCATCTCTATTTCAAGATCCTATAAGTTGTGTAAGACTTTTGACAACTATCAACAAACAGGTACATTGGGTTTTCGTGGGAAAATGCCTCAAACTCCCATATTAATTTAGGAGATTTTTTTTTTCGAGGCATGGACTTTGTAGGTCCCTTTCCTTTATTCATTTGGATTTTAGTATATTCTACTTATAGTGGATTATTTCTTAAAATAACTGTAAGCAAGAGCCCCAAAAATTGACTATTCTCCAGGGGTTTCAGGTTTCTTAAATTATAACTTTTTCAGGTTTGGAATCCCTTGAGCCATCACCAGTAATAAGGGGACTTACTTTTACAACTTGACGATCAAGGCTCTCTTGCAGAGATATCAAGTGATGCATCGAGTCTTGAACACTTACCACCCTCAGACGAGTGATCAAGTTGAAGTTTCCAACTGGGAAATCAAATCCATATTAGAAAGAATCATGAATCTTAATAGGAAGGATTGGATTTTTTTCCTTAATGATGACTTGGGGGCTTATAGGATTAAATACAAGAGTTTAATAGGGATGTAACTGTATATACTCATCTCTGGGAAGATGTGACATCTTTCAGTGGAGCTACAACACAAGGCTTACTAGAAAATCAAGAAGTAAGAAATAAAGTTAGAGGACAGTTGTGCACATAGAAGATTGCAGTTGCAGGAGTTCGAAGAGTTGCAACATGAAGCATTTGAGAATGCCTAGATTTACAAGGAGAAGACCAAGGCACTATATGATCATAACATCTTCAAGAATACATTTATCATGGACCAGAAGGTCCTTGCTTACCATTCCCACCTCAAGCTCTTCCTATGCAAGTTGCATTCTAGATGGAAAGATCCTTTTGAGGTCACCTATGTATACCCCTATAGAGCGGTGGAGATCAGGAATGTCATGCTAGGGTAGGAGATGAAAGTTAATAGGCATTGTCTCAAGCCTTATTTTTAGGGACTTTAAAGGAAAAAATTGGAGGTAATGGGGCTTTAAGCTCCACATTACATTGATCACTGAGGATTAACAGGGGACTAGCTTATGACTTTAAGCAAGTGGTTGTTGGAAGGCACCCCAAGCATACCATTCTTTTTTTTTCTACTTAAGTTTTGGTTTGTTTCATTTGAGCATTTTATTTGTTTTATTTGTAGTTGTTTTATCTGTGAGAAAGCAAGCAGAGAGCTATGATTTATGCTTTCAAGGTTCATATGACTTTTTCCATATCCATGGGAGTATTTTTTTCTCCATTCATATATATGTTCTTTTTTGTGCTTTGGACATTGAGTATAATGTCTATTACAAGTGTGGGGGTAGGGAATGTTCAAATTTTTTCTACACTTGAGCTATAATGAATTTTAATCCATGAAATTCTATCATTGTAGTTAGAGTGAGATTGAGTTACATGATTGTATTTGAACTAGGCTACTCGAGAATAAGATGAACCATGCTGATTGATTGAAGTAATGAGTTGCATAAACTTTGTCAAAAATGAGATAACTTAAGTGATGAGGTAATGTGTGAACATCATGTTAGATTTTCATACATAAACTTATGTGAGGAATTGAACTTATATGACTACATTTCAGTCATTTCATTTTTCTTATTGTATATGTTGCTCCCCAAGGAGATTATCTTCAAAACTTGCTTTGAACTAGTTTGACCCCATTAAATGCATGTTAAATGGAAAGGATGAAGGCCTTCTTTATTTTAACACCTTGACTTAAATGACTCACCTAATTTATTATCCCTTGCAACTCCTTTTAAGCCTTTGACCCTTTTTGTTGAATAAATTAAACACTCCGTGTTAAAACCTGAAAACTCTTTTAACCACCCAATCACAAGTTTGATGAAGTTCTAGGTAAGTAAGTATAGGATGTTTGATTTACATTTTAATTTGAGATGATTTGGAGGTATCTCTACTCATGTTGTGCATTGTATATAGTTGTTGTTATTGTGTCCCTATTTTTGAAAAAAAAAAGATAAAAGAAAAGAAAAATGAAAAAGATAAAAGGGAAAGATAAAGAAAGAAGAAGGAAAAGAATAAAATATTGTAGCAATAACCAGTGATGAGTAGTATATTATATTCATATGCATATTTTATAATTTATATTTGGTTGTCCCTTTGCGCTTTTGGAAACACTTTTGAGAAACTTCTCAAACCTTTATGACTCTCTTAACCCAAGTCTCATTACAACCCTAAGTAAAAGCCTTTTTGATTCATGATAGCATGTAGAATGTATGGAAGAGAATTGATGAAATTGCAAGCCTATGGTAGTGTGGTCTTCTAGAGGGAGTCTTAAATTGATCACCAACTCTCAAACACTTAAGTCAAATGAGTGAACATTGTGATGTGTTGATGGTTTGTTTAAAACTCACTAAGCTCAAACAAATTTATAAATTAACATGCAAATCAAATTCAATTATAAAACAATAATATCATAGTAGGCTGGTCAAAAAGTAATATAACGAAGTGTTTTTATGACTCCAAGTGTTGAACCCATATGGAAATAGTGTGACTACTAAGACAATTAGATTACAATTATCTAAGAAGCTCAAGATTACTAAATTAATTAATTTAATGCAACTAAATTAACTTAAAAACTTCAAACTATTGCTATGAATTCCAAATTGCTTAAGGATTACCAAATTGAATAACTTTTCTAAGGATCATGTTTTATATTACTTAATTAAGTTGTGAAATGGATTAGAATGCCTAATATAGGTTTAACTAAATTAAGACATTGCTATGGTCAAGACAATGCCTTATCTCTAACCATTTGAAATTGATCTTTGGATATTTTATAAATTAATAGGTATTAGGGCTAAAGTTTAAGAAGTTTTAATACTAAATCTCATATTCATGATTAGTGTCCTCATGATTAACCAAAGTAGATTTCTTGGATCCGTCATTTAAACCATGTTTTTTACTAATTGTTTCAATTGTTAAAGTAGATTTCTTGAATCTTTAATCTTCTTTAATCTTATCTTAAGTGACCAGGTCAAGAAAAACTTTAAGAACTTAATGAAACAAAGATTAAAATCATCAAAATATGTTTTGAACTCAACTAAATCATTAAATGAACATGTCCTTAGCAAGAAATCAACTTAAAACATCATACATAAAAAAGAAAATTCTAATTCATCAAAGTAGCTCATGTTCTTGAACATATATAAAGAGAGTGAAATAAGTAAAAGAAGGGTTTAGATTTCACCAAGTTTTGTTCCAAAGTGTTAGACAACTTCAATCAACTTAACAAACTCTAGGAATCCTAAAAAACAACCTAAAATCAACATGAACAAAGCTAGAAAATCAAAATAGATAAGAAATCTAATTAAAGAAAGAAAATGATAAACCCTTAGCTAAATATCATACTTGAAGCTCTTAATCTATTCTAACATGCACAAATTCATGTTCTATGGCTTCATATATGTCTTAGCTATAAGTGGGAAGCAAGTGAGCAAGTTCTAGCCAATGGTATTTTACAATGAGTTACCATTAAATAATCAATTCTATAAATAATAAAAATATTTTATAAATTAAATAAACCACATGTAAGGTTAAACTTAAAATTAAAGTATTAAGGGAGAGAATATGCAAACCAAATATAAAGTGTATCGGAGACAACCTCTTTCTCATACATTCACTTAGAAACAACTTGTTTAGAATTTCACTATCATGTCCATTTTTCAATAAGCTCCAGGGTAACCCTTGCAATGATTTTGTTTTTCCATAGGCTTAAGTATAACTAACAACTCATAATTTTTAGAGGCTAAAGCATAACCTTCACAAATTCACATTCTCCAATATATACTCCTCTTAAACAACTTAAAAATGTCACTTTTTAAACAATAAAAGTGTTTAAAGGCTCACAAAAAAACTCGAATGAATTCACATGTGAAAGCTTACAAAATTTACATAAAACCAACACAATATGACACTGAAACTTACAAAAGGAATCTTACAATGCTAAAATCATTTGTATGAATGTTTAATTCTCTTCTTAGATGATAGTAACTGATAGGTGTGTATTATAGTCTATTTCGAGGTTTTGAAGTGTATTATTAGGTGTTTTTTGGTGATACTTATATGTTTGGGGCTTAGATTTATTTTCTTATTAGTGTTTCATGTGTTTTGTGTGATGATTATTGATTTAGGGCAAGGATTTGATTTTTAATTCGTATTTAAGGAGATGTTTAATGTGTTTTTATATTGATTTGAGATAGGGGATTGCAAGAAGAAGGTGAAGAAGACATTAGAGGAAGATTTAAGGCATAATCATGCAGGGCAAGTTTAGGATGAAGGTGATGGACGTTTTAATAAGTATAAATTCTCACTAGTTTTACGCTATATTATAAATACAAGAGTCATACATTTGTAATCTAACAGATATCATCCCACAGAGATTGAGTATTACTCACCACTAAGTTCAAGTTGTATTTTGTTTTAGGAACACAAACAAATAGAAAGAACTGAAAATTAACTCAAGTGAAACAACTTAACAAATTTCCCTAGTTGAATAGAAATAGAATTAGATTTGTGATCTCTCAACTTAAGAAACCTTTCCTAAAAACCCAACTAGTTGTGAATCATTCCTATAGGCAACCTATTAATTGATCAAAATCTCTCTTCAATCTATTAATAAATTGATGTTTATAGGTCTATTGAATGTCAACTCTCATTGTACTCTTAAGATAAATTTAACAACCTCTCTCTCTCGATTTATTGCAAGATTGAAGCATAATAAACATCATAAGCATTATTTCATTGAAGCAATAACAAAAATTTCATAAAAATAGTTCAAAAGGTAATTCCTACCTAATGTTTCAGCCACTAATAATATGAATGAACTCAATAATAACAACCATATTCTCTATATAAAAGGATAACAATGAAAAGAATGAATAAAAAAAACAAGGTTAGGCTTGCACTCTTCTCTTTAGTCCCTTAAGTTGGAAAATGTGGAGAAGTGGTGACCTTCTTCAAGCCTTAATGAATGATCTTTTTTTCTCCTCTTGAAAACCTCTATAACTTATTTCTTGTCTTCTTGGATAAGTTTTTTGTTCAAAAGTTGTGGCTTATAAGGTTTAGAGCCCTTAAATATGTCTAAAATCCTAAAGAAAGCACGTGTGATAGAGCTCTACATAAGTTAAGATCATGACTCAAAGTTTCATTTCTAGAGAGCATTAAAGTCTTGATCGGGACATTACCTATGTCAACTTCATCTCTTCAATCTTCTCTTCTCCTCTCTTCCTTCATTCCTTACCTTCATTCCAAACCAAAATACCTTAATCATTCACATCAATATTATCTAATTCATGTCGAAGATCATCAGTAAATCACTCAAAACACATAAACATAAATAAGAACATCCAAAATAGCCATAACTAAGTCCTGAACATATCAACTCTATACAAAAGCACACACTAAACATGTAGGGAAACCTATAATAAAACAAAACTATCAAACTTCTGCATACTTAATCCTTTGCTTATCCTCAAATGAAGATGAAGTGTAAGACACACTGTTGCGCTAGTTAGGTGACTTAAAATGACTGGTGATTTTGAAATGAATTTACTTTAAAAACCAACGGACTTTTAATGCAAGTGCACCGATCGGAAAAGTAATAAAGTGAAGTAATATTTCAGACTCCAAGTTTTGATCCCACGGGGAATAAGTTACTTAATTACCAGGTTGATCGAAATACAATTATTTAGGAAAAATCTAGAGAATTTGATTAAAAATTGGAAAAAGTTTTAAAATTGGCTACTTTGGCTTAAACACTTTTAAAAGGATTTTTGATTGCTTCTGAAAAATTCTTAAAATTACCAAATGTGTAAATTAGCTATGGATTAGATGATTGATTATTTATTTGAGTTTTAAAACAAGTTTAAAGTCTGATTAAATTCCTTCACAAAATCAAAACAAATCCATGGTTAAGACTTTGCTTTTTCTCCATTTAATCTTGTTTAAAGTTTCGTTATGCTTTAAAATCAAGTAAATGGGCATAAATTACAAGAAGGTGGGTTCTGGAAAATTAATTCTAGAACTCCAAATTTCACAAATAATCCAGGTTTGGTCATACAAGGATTGATCTATGTTGCTTATTGATTTTTCCAACAATTTAAGTAGA
>JAOXYD010000025.1:22340-47202 GCA_028565735.1 Pinacopodium congolense | reverse complement strand
ATTGGCCTAAGGTGTTTTAAGTGTTTTATTTCCGCAAGAATTTTTAAACACCCAATGCACCCCTCCTCTTGGGTACTATAGGGCTGACATCTTCTTCTATTTTATTAGGTCAATTCATTCAAGTTTTTAAAGCGTTTTGAAGGTTATTGATTATGGTTGGTTATATAAAAAATTAGCTCAAATAAATTTATCTTTTAACACACAAATTTACATTTAATTCGAGATCAACTTTTTAGCAAGTGCACCGGTCGCAACAATTAATATAGTGGAGTGTTTTTAGGACTCTAAGTATTGATCCCACAAGAAAATGTGTATGTGATGTAAATATGAGGTCAATCATATTACAGTTATCTAGAGAAATTATGGTTCTATAAATTAAAATAAAATTACAAAACTAACTTAGAACGCATAGAAAACTTCTAATCAATTGTTGATAGGATTGGAATATATTAAGTTTTCATATGCATTTAGATATGATTTCAGTCCTATTTTATTATTTAAATGCAAAAAATATCTTTGTTTTGCATTTTATGTCAGGTTAAATGTGTTTATACACATTTGGTACCAAAAATAAGGAAAATAAGTTAATCCAAAGCAAAATGTTGATCAAGTATAGAGGCCCTTATTTAACAAGGATCGGTCGATCGAATGCAGGACATCAGTTAACTAAATGAAAGGATCGATTGACCAAATGCAAGGATCAGTAGACCGACGGCAAGACACTGGTTGATCGAATGAAGCTTCTCATAAGATCAGTCGACCGAACAAAATACATCGGTTGATCGGTATACACTTTACGCTAACACTAAACAGCGAATCGTTATTTGATCCAGCGAACAAAAACCTAAAAGGCGGATATAAAAGACAAAAAGACAGAGGTCATCAACAAATAGTAGAGAATAGACCCAAAAACTCCAATGTCATGATTTCTTTTAAGTTTACCTCTTGTTATTTAACATTCTTAAGCTTTCTTTTAAGTTTTTAGTTTAGATTTCATTGATGATAAATTGACTACGTGACTCTCTTGGTTTTCTAGATTTCTTAATTTATCGGCAGAGATTATTTAAGGTTTTTAGATAGTATTTTCATATTTACTTGGTTTTGGATATTTGGATGAATTTTTTTAGGGACTTAGAGTTAATATTTCATGAGTTATGGATGGTCGATGAATATATTTGAATGGAAAGTGTTGGTTTATGATTTTTGAGTGAATTTTGGTAATTTAATTCTTTGTCTTGTGTTGTTCTTGCTCAAATTTCATTGATTTTTAGTTATTGATTGGATTATTTCATGTTTTACCTTTATCCTTAATAATTTCGATTGGATTTTCATTTATAGATGAATTTTGGCATAATTCTAGATTGTTTAATGTTTTAATTTCATATTTGATTCAAGTTTAATGTGCTGGAATTTTAATCTTTTACAAAATTGGTTTGAGGATTAAGATTGGTTTATGCTTTATTGGTTATTAATATAGATTATCCGAGTTTACATTAGGTAAAGTATTAAATTTTGGGTTTCTTTGACTAGTCATTAATTTTTCAAGTTTTTAGCAATTTAATTTAAATATGGAAATTATGTATTTGATATTTATGTGGATCAATTTTAATATGTGCTGCTAGTTTTCCATTGTCGTGATTTCTTTTGAGTTTACCTCTTATTCTTCAACATTCTTAAGTTTTCTTTCAAGTTTTTGGTTTAGATTTCATTGTTGAAAAATTGAATACATGACACTCTTGGTTTTCTAGATTTCTTAGTTTATTGGCAAAGATTATTTAAGGTTTTTAGATAGTATTTCCGGATTTCCTTGGTTTTAGATATTTGGATGAATTATTTTAAGGATTTAGAGTTGATATTCATGAGTAATGGATGGTTAATGAATATATTTGAATTGGCAGTGTTGGTTTGTGATTTTTGAGTGAATTGCAGTCATTTAATTCTTTCTCTTGTGTTGTTCTTGCTCAAATTTCATTGATTTTTAGTTATAGAATAGATTATTTTCATGTTTTACCTTCATCCTTAATAATTTCGATTAGATTTTGATTTATAAATGAATTGTTGAATAATTCTAGATTGTTTAATGTTTTAATTTCATATTTGATTAAAGTTTAATGTGCTGAAATTTTTATCTTTAAGGAAATTGGTTTGAGGATTGAGATTAGCTTATGCTTTATTGGTTATTAATATAGATTATTCGAGTTTACATTAGGTCAAGTTTAAATTTTGGGTTTCTTCGAGTAGTCATTAATTTTCTAAGTTTTTTGCAATTTAATTTAAATATGGAACTTGTGTATTTGATATTTGTGTGGATCAATTTTAATATGAGTGGCTAGTTTTCCTAGGGGTTTAGAGATATTAGAAGGTTAAAGGAATGGAAATTGTAAGAATGGAGTTGAACTAATCATGATTTGGTATTTCTATGTCTAGGTTGGTTTAAGATTTAGGATAAATGGCATGAATTAGGAATTACTTCTAGGTTTGATCACCCTTTAGGTAACTTTATAATCCTAAGGCTAGGGTTGAGCATGCGATATGTAGTAGTCTATAGTGATTCCTGTAAGTAGCAATCGGTTAATTAAATTTGTCATGATACTTAATCAATTAATCTAGGATCCCATACCTTTAGGTTACACCTTCAGAGCTTATGAGTAGGTGACCTAAGTTAGTCTTTTCTTGGTTCCTAATGAATCTTCACTATTGAACGTAGAGAGCCTATTATAGGTTACAATAGAGATTGGGGCATTTCTAGAGCTCATTAGTTTTGCCTAATTTAGAGAAGTTAAAGGTTTAAGAGCTTAATTCGAGTCCATAGGCTAACATCTTGATGAGAGTACCTTGTATTTAGATTTAAGGATCAATGAACATCCTGAATTCACAAAGAAATCTTTGACCCATATTTTGATGTTGTTATTAATCTCCTTTATATTTTTTTTGAGTTTTTTTTGTTATTTGACATTATTACATCTTAATCTGTTTAGCTTCCATCTTTCCAGGGTATTTTCTTTTCTCTTACTTACAACATTTGAAATAGCATTTACATCCCAACTCTCTGTGATTCGACCCTAGCTCACCATTACTGCATAGTTTAGGTAGTTATGAATTTATTATTTGATAGCTTACGACGAGTTCATCAACCTTTTTCTAGAGAGTTAGTGTGTGCTAATTGTGGTTTCTTATGTTGTTTTTATTTTTCTTTTATTGATCTTTCTCACTCTTTCATTATTTTTGCATGTCCCACAATACTTAAAAACATATTCATTTGTATAAATTTATTGAGGAAAATAAAGGTTCATTACTTTCTACTCCTAACCCTTTCTCTTTTTCTCTTATTGTAGGTCATACTAGACTTCGTCAGAGGGAGTGAGAAGTCCATTCACATCTTCTAGAGAGAAATAGTTCCTTATTTTTTAAATAAGTTTATGGGATTTCAGAAGAAACAGAAGACATTATGGAATATCATCAGTGCACCTTAAAGGAGCTTATAGCTCCTTCTTTTAATTCTAACCTACTTTGTATTAATTATCTAGATGGTAAGCCAGAAGTTGAGATTAAACCTACACTGATACATGCATTGCCTATTTTTACAGGTTTTTGTAACATTAGTTCACTAGGATGGGGTTCCTTCACCCATGCCAATAAGTTTCTGAAGGAATTCTATATCGCATTTTCAGGTATAAAGCCAACAAGGGTCACAGTGGAACAACTCAAACTTAAGGCATTACTATTTACCCTAGCAGATGCAACCAAGGAGTAGCTTTACAATTGGCCCGATGGCTCAGTTAACACATGGGAGCAGATGCAACAGGCATTCTTAGAGAAGTACTTCCCTACTTCGAGGCCCACCAATATAAGGAAGGAGATATGTGGTATCAGACAGGATACAGAGGAGTCACTACATAAGTATTGGGAGCACTTCAAGAAGCTCTGCAGCAGCTGTCCAAACAATCAGATAAGTGAGCAATTATTTATCAATATTTTTATGAGGGTTTGCTTCTTTTGGACAGGAATATGATTGATGTTGCGAGTGGTGGAGCCCTAGTCAATAGAACCATAGAGGATGCAAATAACTTGATAGCAACAATGGTAGGCAACTCTCAATACTGGGAGAACTGCAATAATGCCTCATCCTCAACGAAGCACGTGAAGGATGTTTCCATTTCCTAGCGAGAGCAACAAGTTGCCAACTTAACATCTTTAGGCCAACAAACAGTGATAGGAAAAGGGCCTACCAAAGTATATGGTATTTATGCTTTATATGATCATTCTACTGATGCATGTCCTTCTTTACAAGATGAACAACAGGATAATGTAGTTGGAGGGTTCTAAAGACAAAATTGGAGGTATGATCCTTTTTCCCCCCACCTACAATTGGGGTTGGAAAAATCATCCTAATCTCAGGTATGGAAACCTATATCAAGGAAGCAGCTCTAATGCATGTCACCCCACGTATCAGATGTAGCAAGGATACCACGCACCACCAAGTTTCTATTAGAATCAACCACAGTTTTAGTAAAGGGCACCACCTCCACAACCATTCGCCTCTTACTTTCAAATCACCATATCTTCCTCATTTCTCAACCAAATCATGTATTTTTTATGTCCATTTGTCACATTTTTAGCCCCCTACAAGATTATATCCTCTAATCATTCATAAAATTCATAGATATTTCAAAAACATTCTCTGAACTTTTCATATTCGTATTCACTCCAAGCTATAAATCCTCACTTTTCTTATGATTTAGGCCTCCATTGTTTTAGGTTTTGGTATCATTGTGTTTATAATTTTATTATCTTTCAATTGATTCTAAATTTATTCAATATTACTATTGTTGAAAAATCAAGAATTCTGGTGAGACAACCACAACAAGCTAGAGGTATGTCCTTAGAGGAAATTGTTAAGACTTTAGCGACTAACACTCTTCAATTTTAGCAAGAAGTGATAAGTCGTTTAAAGAATTTGGAAAACCAAATTAGCTAGTTGATGCAGTGGGAAAGTTACAAGGCTAAAGTTCCACAAGGTTGCCTAGTCATCTTGAAAGGAACCTAAGAGAAGACACTTATGCCATTACTTTGAGAAGTGGTAAAGAGATACAAGGGCCAAAAAAGGGAAATGAAAAATAAGAAGATGAAGAGACCAAGCTACCAAAGAAGAAGGAGGATCCCCCTCCTCAAGTAAATACTTCACATCCTGTTGTTAATGATTTACCTTCAATTCCATTTCCAAACAAGTTAGCAAATAAAAACCAATAAGAGAAGGAAAAGGAAATCTTAGAGGTCTTTCATATGGTGGAAGTTAATATTCCTCTTTTGTAAGTAATTAAGCAAGTTCCGAGATATGTGAAATTTTTAAAGGAGCTATGTACCAATAAGCAGAAGCTGAGAGGAGATGAGAAGATCAATATGGGTGGTAACGTGTCAGTAGTCTTATATAGGAAGCTACCACCCAAGTGCAAGGATTCAAGTATTTTTACCATTTCCTACAAGATAGGTAACATGAGGTATGAGAGATGCATGTTAGATTTAGGAGCTTCGATAAATGTTATGCCTTTACCTATTTTTAAAGCTCTTAATCTTGGTTCACTAAAGGATACTCTTGTTATTATTCAATTAGCTGACAGACCTAACGCATACCTTGAGGGGGTTATTAAGTATGTTTTGGTCTAGGTTAATGAGCTTGTTTTCTCTATAGATTTTTATGTATTAGATGTGCAAGATGAAGGTTCTTCGAGTCCTTCAACTATATTGTTAGGTAGGCCATTTTTTAAGACATATCAGACAAAGATCAATGTACATAGTGGGGTGTTAACTATAGAGTTTGATGGCGAGCTTATTCGTTTCAATATCTTTGATGCCATGTGTTATCCATCAGATCGTGAGTTGGTATCCAAGGTAGATATTCTTGACTCTTTAGTAGAGCATTGGTCTTTTCTTTCTACAGGTGACCCTTTAGAGATATCCTTGACTACCCCATTGAAGCAAAAGATGTCTGGGTATTGGCAGAGTAAGTTTGTGTTTGGAGAGGAGTTAAAGGAAGCAATTTAGGCACTTGAGACTAGTCCTTTTGGCAAGCATGTCCCTAACTTTTTAAAATTTCCCATTAGTACTATTTGGTTGCTACCCTCTGTCACCCAGGCCCTAGAAGTGGAGTTGAAGCCCTTACCCTCTCACCTTAAGTACGCTTATTTGGGCACTGACAACACACTTCCAATCATTATAGTATGTGATCTTACCAGGGTGTATGAAGAGAAGCTCGTCAATGTGTTGCGAGAGTATAAGACGACACTGGGATGGATAGTTATGGATATAAAAGATATTAGTCCTTCCTTATATATGCACAGGATTTGTCTTGAGGAAGGAGTTACCCCAGTCCGTCAAGTGCAAAGATGACTTAATCTACCCATGATGGAGTTGGTGAAGAAGGAAGTGATGAAGTTGCTAGATGTGGGTGTCATATATCCCATCTTTGATAGCAAGTGGGTAAGTCCTTGATAGGTAGTTCCCAAGAAGTCAAGCATTACAATTGTAGAGAATGAAATAGGGGAGATGGTTTTGACTCAAGTGCAGAACGAATGGTGAGTTTGTATAGATTATCGCAAGCTAAACTCGATGAGATATATTTAGGTTGCTATTGCTTTGGAGGAGGATAAGAAAACTTTCACATGTCTATATGAAACCTTTCCCTATAAACAGATGCCTTTTGGATTATACCACACCCTCGTTACCTTTCAAAGATGCATGGTAAGTATCTTTTCTGAGTACTTTAAGAAAATCATTAAAGTTTTTATGGATGATTTTACTGTGCATGTGGATTCATTTAGGCAATGCCTAGATCACCTCATTTTGGTACTTAAAAGATGTCACCAGTTGGAGTCTGTCATTCAAGCTCATGTGTGATGCCTCAAACCATGATATTGGAGTGGTTTGGGGCCATAGAGTGGGCTGGATCCCTCATGCTATTTATTATGCTCCAAGACTTTGAATGACGCTCAAGCAAACAACACCACCACATAAAAAGAGCTTTTTGTAGTAGTTTTTGCTTTGAAAAAATATAGGTCTTATTTATTTGGTACTAAGATTATTATTTATTCTGATCATGCAGCTTAGAAATACCTACTGGTGAAGAAGGAGGCAAAGTTAAGGCTCATCCATTGGATACTCCTATTTCAGGAGTTTGATGTCGAGATAAAGGATGAGAGAGGCTCACAAAATGGAGAAGCAGACCATTTAAGCTACTTAGTGGAGCATGGTGCTGACACGAACCTGATTAATGATGACTTTCCAAATGAGCAGCTACATGCAATACATTTGACAGCTCCCTGGTACACTGATATAGTGAATTTATAGGTTTCTCATTAATTTCCTACATATTTCACAAAGGCACAGAAGAAGAGGATGAAGAGCCAAGAAAAGTTTTATGTATGGGATAATGCTTACCTGTGGTAGTTTTGTGAGGATCAAGTTATTAGAAGGTGGTACCTAAAGTGAATATCTCTCTATTTTTACTTTTTGTCATTCTTATACATGTGGAGGTCTTTTTGGACTAAAGTGGACAGCTTGCAAGGTTATGAAGTGTGGATTTTACTGGCCATTTCTATTTTAAGATACATAGGATTTCTATAAGACTTGTGACAGTTGTCAGCGAATAGGTACGTTAGGTCCCCTTAGGGAAATGCCTCAAACCCTTATATTGATTTGTGATTTTTTTTATGTTTAGGGCATGGACTTCATAGGTCCCTTTCTTTCTTTATTTGGGTTTCAATATATTCTACTTGTAATTGATTATGTATCAAGGTAGGTGGAAGAAAAAGTCACCCGAATTAACAATTCTCCAGTGGTTGCAAATTTTTTTAAATCTAATATTTTCTCTAGGTTTGGAGTCATACGAGCCATCATCAATGACAAAGGAACTCATTTTTGCAATCAGACAATAGTGGCTCTCCTGAAGAGATGTTACGTGATACATCGAGTCTCAACTGCTTATCACCCTCAGATGAGTGGCCAGGTTGAGGTGTCTAACTGAGAGATCAAGTCCATCTTAGAGAAGATGGTGAATCTTAGCAGAAAGGACTAGAGTTTACGCCTCAACGACGCCTTGTAGGTCTACAAAATTGCATACAAAACTCTAATAAGGATGTCACCCTACAGACTTATTTTTGGTAAGCCATACCACCTTTCAGTAGAGCTACAACACAAGGCTTATTAGGCAATCAAGAATTGTAACACGGAGATAGAAGTTGTCGATGCCCATAGACGATTACAGTTACTAAAGCTTAAAGAATTGCAATATGAAGCATTCAAGAATGCCATGACTTATAAAGAGAATACTAAAGCATTCCATGATCGTAACATCTCCAGTAAGACATTTATGGTGGGACAAAAAGTGCTTGTATATCATTCACACCTCAAACTCTTTCTAGATAAGTTACGTTCTCGATGGATAGGTCTTTTTGACGTTATACAAATATACCCCTATAGAGCAGTGGAGATCAGATGTGCCAAGACAGTGAAAGAGTTTAAAGTTAATGGTCATCATCTCAAACCTTACTTTAAGGGATTTTAGGTGCAAAATGTGGAGGTGAATGAGCTTCAAGCTCCAATATACATTGGTTGATATCGATTGGTAGGGGTCAAGCTTATGACCTTAAACAAGCGCTTGATAGGAGGCACCCCAACCTTATCCTTTCATTTTGGTTCTTTTATGTTTCAGTTTTTCTTTTTACTTCCATTTTAGTACCTTATTTTCTTTTTTTCTGTCTTGTTCCGAGGAATGCAAGAACAGAACTATGATTTCTGCCTTCAAGTCATTACGCCCTTTTTGATCTAGGGGAGTCCTTATATTCTCATCCTCTAGTGTTTTTATTAACTTAGGACATTAAGGACAATGTCCATTTTAAGTGTGAGGGCGAGGCCAGTTTAAAATTTTTGATTTTTGGACTTGAACTGTAAACTATGATGAATGTTGAATCATGAAATTCTATCATAGTAGTTAGACTGAGAATTGATTTGTATGCTTGAATTTGGATTAAGCAACTTGAGAGGAAGGTGAATCATGTGGATTGATTAAAGTAGTTGGTTGCATAATCGTAGTCAATAACTGATGCTTAAGAGATTAGGTGATGGATGAAATTTTGATGGATTTTCATATAAGTACATGTGAGGTTTTGAGCCTATATGATTTTATTTCATGGTCATTCTATTTATTTATTGTGTGTGATGCTCCTCTAAGAAGATTATCTTCAGAACTTTCATTGAATCGGTTTGGGATTGAGAGTTGCATGCTATATAGAAATGATTAAGGCCTTTTTTATTTTAAAACCCTTAGCTTAAATGACCCATCAATCTAATTTTCCCTTCCCTTTATCTTGTTTTTTTTTTTTGCATTAATCACCTTACATTAAAATCCAAAAACCCTTTAGCCTTACCCTGTCACAAGTTTAATGAAGTATTGAGTAAGCATTTGATGTTTAGGGACTTTTGTTTTGTATTCTATTATGAAACATTTTAAGGGGAACTTATACTCATGTTTTGTTGATATATGCTAGTATTATCTCCTTTTTTTAGTGTTATTCAATCAAAAAAGAGAAAAAAAAAGAAAAAAAAAGAAGAAAAGCATCTTTGTTTTAGCTTTCGTTTGGCGTTGTTTCTTTGTTATAAAATAAAAGTTTCTTTGTTTCTAATGTTAAATAAAACGTAGTAGCATTAGTAAGTGATGAGTAGTGTAGTCCATTCTATTCATTTTCTATTCTTCAAATTGGTATTTGGGTGTCCTTTTTTATTTAAATACTTTGTTAATGCTTGTGAATTACCCTTTGACCTTTTTACCTTACCTTAAACTAACCCTCATTACAACCATAAGTAAAAGCCCTTTTTGATCCATAAGGGCATGTAATCTATGTGGCAGAGAATTGGTGAATCTATAAGCCTATGGTAGTGTAGTCTCTTAGAGGGAGTCTTGAGTGAAACACCAAACTTAAACACTTGAGTGAAATAAGTGAATCCCGTGAGGAAATCCAATCTTAATTTTGTGTTTATCTTTGAAAAATGGTGTCCATATTTGACTTTGTTAATGTGCATTGATGAAAAGATTATGATATATATAGTAACTCGATGCTTTATTTTGCTAAAGTTTGAAAGATTACATGCACTTGATTTTCTTTGAAAATGAATTATTAGAATATCTTGGGTATGTTTAAACTACTTGAGGATAAGCAATAGTTTAAGTGTGGGGGTATTTGATAGGATTGGAATATATTAACTTTTCATATGCATTTAGATATGATTTCAATCCTTTTTTTTAATGCTCAAATTATCTTCGCTTTGCATTTGCTATTAGGTTAAATGTGTTTATACATATTTGGTACCAAAAAGGAGGAAGATAAGTTAATTCGAAGCAAAGTGTTGATAAAGTGTAAAGGTTCCTGTTGAACAAGGATCGATCAACCAAAGTTAAGAAATCAGTTGACCAAATGCAAGGATCAGTCGACTGAATGCAAGGATCGGTCAACCGAAGGCAAAACACTGGTCGACCAAATGAGGCTTCTCATAAGATCAGTTGACTGAACAAAATACATCGGCCGACTGGTATACACTTTACACAGACACTAAACAGTGAACCATCATTTTATTCAACGAATAAAACCTAAAAGGCAAATCTAAAAGACTAAAAGAGAGAGAGGTCGTCAGTGGATAGTAGAGAATAGAACTAGAAACTCCATTTTCGTTATTTCTTTTGAGTTTACCTCTTGTTCTTCAACATTCTTAAGCTTTCTTTTAAGTTTTTTATTTAGATTTCATTAATGATAGATTGAATACATGACTCTCTTGGCTTCCCAAATTCGTTAGTTTATTGGTAGAAATTATCTGAGGTTTTTAGATAGTAGTTTTAGATTTATAGATGAATTGTGGCATAATTCTAGATTGTTTAATGTTTTAATTTCATATTTGATTTAAGTTTAATGTGCTGGAATTTTTATCTTTTAGGAAATTGATTTGAGGATTGAGAATGGTTTACATTAGGTAAAGTATTAAAAAAAAATTTCTTTGAGTAGTCATTAATTTTCCAAGTTTTTAGCAATTTAATTTTAATATGGAACTTTTGTATTCTAAATTTATGTGGATCAATTTTAATATGTGTGGCTAGTTTTCTTTAAAGATATTAGAAGGATTGAAGGATAGAAATTGTGAGAATGGAGTTCAACTAGTCATGAATTGGTATTTGTATGTCTAGGTTTGTTTGAGATTTAGGATAAATGACATGAATTAGGAATTACTTCTAGGTTTGATCACCCTTTAGGCAACTTTCTAATCTAAAGGCCAAGGTTGTGCATGTGATATGTAATAGTTCATAGCCATTCCCGTAAGTAGTAATAGATTACTTGAATTTGTCAAGATACTTAATCAATTAATCTAGGATCCTATACCTTTACGTTACACCTTTCGAGCTTATGAGTAAGTGACCTAAGTTAGTCTTTTCTTGATTCCTAATGCATCTTCACTTCTGAACTTAGAGAGCCTATTCTAGGTTATAGTAGAGATCGAGGCGTTTCTAAATCTCATTAATTTTGCCTATTTTAGAGAACTTAAGGGTTCGAGAGCTTAAATTCTAGTTCATAGGCTAATATCTTGATGAGAGTACCTTATATTTAGATTCATGGATCAATAAACATTCTGGATTCATGAAGATATCTCCAACTCATCTTTTACTATTGTTATTCATCTCCTTTATATTTGTTTTGTGTTTGTTTTGCTGTTCGACATGGGATCACTCCTAACATATTTCATCAAAAATATACCCATGTGGTATATTTTTGATGAAATATGTTACGAGTGATTTTTATTAGTTTTCACATTATGTTTTAATAAAATTATCCTATATATTATTTCGCTTGATCAAATTGCAAATTCATGCTTATTTGTCCTTAATTGGATGGAAAATAATAAAAAAAGGAGCTTAAAGACTTAAATTGAAGTGTTTTCACTATGCTAGAATAAACTATTAATGGTAGGTGCTGGAATAATTAACAGTGGCATTGATATAATTAGAAACTACCAATGAGGCCCAACTTTGGGACATAAATAGTGTTAATTAAATGGCGTCATTAGGTAGCTTATGAACTGTCATTTAAGTTACTGTTATGCATCTTTTTTACTGTTTTTTAAAGGATAAAGTGGGGAAATCAAAGTCAAATGTCCCCACACCCTAGTATCGAGCCAAGAAATATAAAAAGAGCTTTAAAATGCAAAGAAGAGTCAGGTTAGAGGAGAGGAAGAAATAAAACTCATGGCAATTTAGAAAGTTATGTTCTTCATTCTTAATTAGGATTTAGTTTAGGTTTTCTTTTCTTTTGTTCTTTCTTTGCATTTGGTCAGCGGATTAAAGCCTTTAAGAGAATTCAAGGTGGATTAAAGAGTGGAACTCCAATGAAAAAGATCAATTTTAGTCGTATTCCTTCATCTTTTTTTCTTATTTTTTATTGATTCTTATTTTCGTCAATGAATGTATTTTTTTTATATTCTTATTCAGATATTTTGATTCTAGCGAATGATGACGTTATAGGCTCAATCCTATTAATTCTTAACAAATTAATATTTTCAATTTATGAGGGCCATTCTAGCTATTTAAGAAATCCCTAATTAATATTATTAATAATAAGAATGAATAATAAGATAAAAAAATAAATGTGTTTACTTTTCAAATTTTTGTTTTCATTGTTGACTATGTGTGCTTAATTTGTTTACTTAAGGTTAGGATTAAACGGGTTTTATATGATTGGATGATTTTTTTTTTCATTTTAAAGCGTATAATCTAATCTTTCTTTAAATGGTCCTATTAGTTAGATGCTTAGATGATTAAAGGAGCCATAACAGTGGGTTTTTAGTTATTGGAAGATTAATTAGGTGATATGATTGAATTAGAAGTTGACTGATTCTAAATTCTTTTGTGAGGTTTCTTATATCTAACGAACTTAGGTTTAAGTCTCTCATGATTCATGCTTTTTATTCTAACAAAATAAATGAAATTGATTTTAAAAAAGAAAAATATTTCCAGGACCAATGGTTATATATTGTGTCAATGAAGAAAGCCTTAAATCTATTCAAAAAAAATTTTGGGTTTGTTCAACCAATGGAAATCAGAGCCCAAGCTAGATTATCATTTATTAGACTCTTAATTCATTACCCGATATTAGATTAAATGTTGTTTATTTTTATTTTTGTTTGTTTCTTTTTTTTTACTTAGCAATTTGGATTTGTCTAGTTAATTGACTTAGTATTACATTCAGATTCCTAAGGAGACAATATTCAGTGATTCACCCTTTTATACTACTTGTTAATAAGGTGCACTGGCCTTTGGTTGGTTTAGGATTAGATTAGTAAGAATTATAGTATAGTTATAATTGAAAAAATCCTCTCCACTTGTCAAGATTTTAAAGTTGAGAAACAATATTTTTTCAATTATACAGACAGATGGACAAACATTATATGAGATATGGGAGTGCTGCAAGGATCCTTTGAGGATATGGCCTTACCATGGCCTACCCACTTAGCTCCAAGTTTAGACATTTTATAACAGTATAAACCATCTTATAAAGCAGAAGATAGATGCGAATATGGGTGGTACATTAATCAACAAGACTCCCCAAGCTACCTAAGAGATAATTAAGGAGATGTCCATACAAATTAATGGTGGAAATCAAGAAGTAGACCTAGGAAACCAATAGGGATTCATTAAGTGGATTCCTTTTCTACAATGGCAGCTTAACTAGAATTGGAAAATAAGAAGATCAATGATTTGAATGTAATGAGTAACCTGGCATCAATAATGATTTTTGAATGGTGTGGGGAAAATCATGGTACTTAAAATCGTTAAGCGAGAAACACTTTTTCCAAATCAATTAAAGTTAACCACATGGACTATAATCCAAGGAATAATAGCCCTTACAACAATACTTACAACTTAGGATAAAGGCAATATTTGAATTTTTCTTGGAGCAATTAACCTAACATGAGATAGGCCCCTCCCAAATATCACCAAAATAAGAGAAGAGGCTCATCTTAGAGTAGCTAATGACAAATTTTATTTCCACATTTGTGGTTTGTTTCCAAAATTTAAAGACTTTCTAAAGGAACCAAAAGACTTTGAATTATAAATTAGAGAACCAAATTGGATAGCTTTTTAAGCTAATCACTAAGAGACCTCATGGGAGTTTTTCAATAACACTAAGTTGAATCTAAAGGATCATATTAGGGTCATGACACCTAAAACTAGAAAGGAGATGATTGATGAGCTTAAGGAGAAAAGTTAAATAGTTGTTAATTGATGAGCCTAAGGATAAAAATTAACTGGTTGTTAATGAAGGATTAAGCAGTAAAGAAAAGAAGAAGGATAACAATGGTAAGAAGAAATGTTCGATAAAGGAGTTCGAGCCAAGACCACCATACCTCGTAACACTCAAGCAAGAGGGCATGGATATGAAATTTGGTAATTTCTTGAAATTTTCAAACAATTACATATTAACTTATCTTTTATTGAAGCTTTTTCATAGATGTGTAGATATGCAAAATTCTTGAAGGATAACTTAACTAACAAGAGGAAGTTAGAAGAGCTATCAAAGATGACTCTAAGTGAGAACTATTCCTCCATCTTGTTGAATAAAGTATCACAGAAGATCAAGGATCTATGGAATTTCACTATCCTTTATTTAATTGGTAGTTTGAATATGTATAGTGCTCTAACTAACCTAGGTGTTATTATTAATTTAATGTCCTATAAAATTTTTAAAAATTTAGTATTAGGAGAACCAAAAACTACATAAATGAGTCTATAGTTAGCTAATAGGTTTATTAAGGATCTTATAAGTATCATAGAGGACCTGTTAGTTAAGGCTAACGAGTTCATTTTTTTAGTTGATTTTATGATTTTAGACATAGATGAGGATATAGATGTCCCTCTAATCTTTGTAAGACCTTTCCTAGCAATTATTAGGGCCATAATAAATATCTATGATGGGTTAATCCTAAAGGTAAACGGTAACAAAGTAATGTTTAAAATTTCTAATTCCATGAGATATTCCCTTATTAATGATGATAGTTGCTATTTTATGGATTGTATGAATGGTGTTGTTTCTTCTTATATGCATGATTTTATAAATCAAGATCCATTACCATTATATTTGGAGCAAGGAGAGAAAAGAGAACAAGAGAACACCATATTAGAGGAAACTAAGAGGGCCTTAAAATAAGTAAGTATGCAATACAAGACAAAAATTTGAGAAGATTGATAAAAATATTGAGAGGAGGTTGAAGTCTTTGATTTAAGAGCCACCCATATTAGAGTTAAAGATACTTCCTTAACATTTAGAGTATGCTTTTCTAGGTGATAATTTTAAACTCCTATTATGATAGCTACTAACTTGAACAGGGAATACAAAGCAATACAAAGATAAGTTGTTAAGGAGCCTAAGAGAGTGTAAGAGAGAAATAGTATGGATGATTTCTAAAATCCTAGGCATTAACCCCTCCTTTGCACACACAATATTCTAATGAAAAAAGATAGCAAGCCATATATGTAGCCATAAAGATGACCTAACCTAAACATGAAGGAAGTTATAAAAGTAGAGGTAATTAAACCCCTGAATGCATGAGTCATTTATCCTATATATGAAAGTTCATAGGTGATTCTTATACAGGTTATACAAAAGAAGGGAGGCATGATGGTGTGTTAAATAAGAAGAATGAGTTCGTACCTATAAGGGTTGTCATCAAATGGAAGGTGTGAATTGATTATTGATGATTGAATGACGTAATAAGAAAAGACAATTTTCCATTGTCCTTAATTGATTAGATGCTTAAAAGGCTTTTAAGGCATATGTACTATTACTTTTTAGATGGTATGCCATGCTACTTTTAGACCCCCACAGCACTTGAAGATCAAGAGAAGACAACGTTTACCTATTCATATAGGACATTTGCCTGTGGAAAGATGCCATTTGGGCTATGGGATGCACTAACTACCTTATAAATATGTATGATTGCCATATTTGGTGACATGGTGAAAGATATTATTGAGGTATTTATGGAGGATTTTTCCATTTTTAATGATTCATTTAATGCATGCCTTCATAATCTTAAAAAAGCATTTAAAATATCTAAAGAAATTAATCTAGTTCTAAATTAAGGAAAAGTATCATTTTACGGTACAACAGGGAATAGTCTTAGGTTATAAGATTTTTTATAAAGAGACAGAGGTGAATAGGGCTAAAATTAAAGCAATTAAAAAATTACCATGACATTTATCTGCTAAGGCAATTAGAAACTTTCTAATCATGCTGGTCTCTATTGTAGGTTCATTAAGATTTTTTTTAAGGTTGCTAACCTATAATAAGGTTTTTTAAAAAAGATATGCCTTTTCATTTCTCTATTGAATGCTTAAATGATTTTAATATTTGGAAAGAGAAATTGATTAATGCCCCAATCATGGTAGCCCCAAACTAGAATTTACCTTTTAAACTAATGTATAATACGAGTGACTACGTAGTAAGATTGGAATTTACCTTTTGAACTAATGTATAATGCGAGTAATTATATAGTAAGATTTGCTCTTCGTCAAAAAAGATATAGGTACTTTTAATCAATTTACTATGTTAATAAGACGTTGATGGATGTATAAGAGAGCTATAAAACCATTAAAAAAAGTTAATGCTATCAAAATTATATGCTTTCGATAGGTTTAGGCCCTATCTCATCTTATCTAGAGTTATTTTTATACTATGATATTTGATGAGTAAGATTGACAACCAAGGATTGTTAGATGGATTTTATTATTGCAGGAATTTGACATAAAGATAAAGGATAAGAAAGGACCTAAGAACTTAGTAGTAGCCCATCCATATTGTCTTAAGAGCTCACATTCAAAGGATGCAACATAGGAGAAGATCAATGACTTGTTCCACAATGAGTGCTTATACCCATTAGATGAATAAGTAAATGAAGTACCTTAGTTTAATTATTTGGTAAATAAAGTCATACCTAAAGTGTTATCATATCATCAAAAAATGAAAATCTTTTTTTATTATTTAATACTACTTTTGGGAAGACCCCTTCTTGTTTAAGATTTATCTAAACAAGGTGATTAAATGATACATTTCACATTAGGAAGTTAAAGTTATCTTGGAGCACTGCCACCCTACACCTATAAGAGGACACTTTAGAGCCAATAGGGTTACATAAAAGGTACTTGAATCAAGATTCAACTAACTCTTTCTCTTCTAATACATTTATAGGTATGCCTTGCTTTGTAATAAATGCTAAAGAATAGGTAATATGTCTAGACTTAATGAAATATCTCAAACTACATTTGTTATATACGAATGATAAGGATAAGTTTTGTTATATTTTTATATGTGAATTTATTTGAATTCATCCTTAATGTTTGTTTAAAAGTTCTCAATTTGTGTTAATATATGTTGAATGACAAGTTAAATCTTCTAACACATATTTTGGAACAAAAGGCCAAGTTTTGGGAGGATTTGAAGCAAAATTGGAGCAAGGGATTGCTAGTAGAAGACTTAAACAATGAGTAATGTAGCTATTAAATGGCATTGTTTAAGTCAAGAACACCTTCCTTTTAGCTCCTTTTCTGGAGACTTAAATGACGAGTGACCTATAGTTCAACAGCACTATTTTACTCCCTATCAACCATCATTTAATTTTTTATAAATGAAAAAAAAAAGGACCAAGAGATGTTTTTACCATTTTTAGGTTTACCTTAATTGGAAAGGGTATATAAACCCTCTCATTGAGTAGAGAAGCAATCAAGAAAGATTTCCATGAAAGTTCTACATTTTTTTCTCTCAAAATCATTGATGTTCTTAGGATTTTCTTCAGGATTTCATTTGGATTTTCATTTCATTTCTTTAGTTTAGTTTTTTTAGGTATCACTACACTTTATTTATAGTTGTTAGATTATTTTATTAATGTATTTTTTTTATTTCCATATTCACTTATAATTGGATTGAATATTTAATAGGTTTTGAGCTTGAATTTCATGAACAACGTATAGATGATTGGTTCTAATTCAATAAATGATTTTCTTTTCAATTTCCAGCCTTGATTTTAGTTGTCTAAGCTTGGGTTCTTGTTATTTCAATTATTTTTTATTAATTATTAGTTCTATGGTTGATTATTTTATTGTTTTCTTTTAGTTTGTGATGTTTGTGTTTGGGTTATACCTTGTGGCTCGATTTTGTGCATTTTCTTAGGATCTAAATTGTTTAATTTTAGTTTTTATTCTATTTTTTTGCTAGATTTTTTGTTTCAGGTGTGTTTAACATGGTTTTTGCGTGTTGGGTCGAATTAAATTAATTGATAGCATAAGGACCTTGGGTTTTTATTAGATTACGAATCTAGATTTTCATTACTTATCTCATATTTTCTAGCATGTTTATATTAGATTTATTCTTTTTTTATAATTAACATTTGAGGCTGAGTGTAGTAGTGAGAATGAGATTGAGCTTTTCTTGAATTGGTGGTTCTAGACTTAGGTTGGATTGAAATATTTTTTATGTCAAGAATTAAGGAGTTATTTCTAGGCTTGATCACCCTTTTTATAATTCCTAATTCAAATGCTAGGATTGAGCTCTTAATACGTAATAGTCATTAACAATTTCTATAAGTAGCAATAGATTAGTTGGCTTTATAAGCAAACTTAATCAACTAGTCTAGGATTCCAATCCTTTAGGTTATACCTTTTAAGCTTTTGTATTGGTAGCCTAAATTAGTTGTTCCTTTGCCTAATGTTTCTTTGCTATTAAACTTAGAAAGCTTATTCTAGGTTACAGTGGAGTTAGGGGTTTTTTTTAAGCTTCTTATATTTAGCTACTTTCGAGAGATTGAGGATTTGAGAGCTTGTTCAAATCCATAAGCTAACATCTACGCTGAAATACTATTTATTTAGATTCAAGTATCAATAATTTTCACAGAATCCCTATGATATCTTCAGCACATTTCTTTGATACTGTTATTAGTTTTCTTTTTCATAATTTGTGCATTGTGATTATCTCTTTAGTAGCATTCATTACATCTTGGCTTGCTTAGTTCTCATTGCATCAAGGATTTTTTTTTAATTTTTCTATATAACATTTGAAATAGCAATTACATCCTTGCTTCTTGTGGTTTGACCCTAACTTTCCATACTATATATTAAGGCTCCTTTAGGTTTATTATTTGGTAGTTTGCGTTTGCGACAAGCTACTAAATTTTTGGCACTGTTGTCAGGGAGCTAGCAAGTGTTACTTTTTATTTCTTGTGTTGTCTTTATTTTTATTTTTGCCTATTTTTATTGTCCTTTCTTTTCTTTTCTTTTTTTGCTTGTCTCATAGTTCTTTAAAATACATTTACTTATGGAAATTTGTTAAGGAAAATAAGGGGTATTACTTTCTCCATTTAACCCTTTTTTGCTTTCTCTTATTGTAGGTCATACCAGATTTCATCAACATAGTGAGCAAGTTAGCCATACACTTCTTCCTGAGAGCAGAAGTTCCTTGCCATTTAAAGAAGAAGTTGAAGTGAGTTCGGATGAGTCTTTAAAGGAAACAGAAGAAGTCATAGAGCTACATCAATGCATATTAAAGGAGCTTACAGCCTCTACTTTTAACCCTAATTTACTTTCCATTAATTATCCAGATAATAAGTTGGAGGTTAAGACTAAACATGGACGAATTTATGCATTGGCAACTTTTATAGGTTTTTAAGACACCATCTCATTAGGATCGAGCTATATCACCTTCAAATCGATCAACACTTGGGAGTAGATGTAATAGGCGTTCTTAGAGAAATAATTCCCCGCCTAGAGAGCAACCAACATTAAAAAGGAATTATATGGTATTGATATGACACAAGGGAGTTATTTCATGAGTATTGGGAGCATTTTAAGAAGCTCTGTACCAATTGTCTAAACCACTAGATAAATGAACAATTATTAATTCAATATTTCTATGAGAGTTTTTTACCACTAGATAAGAACATGATCAATGCTGCAAGTATTGGAGCTTTGGTTGACAAGACTTTAGAGGATGTGAAAAACCTGATAGCAATAATGGCAGTGAATTCCCAATATTGGGGTAACTGCAACAGTGCCTCTTCCTTGACAAAGCAAGTGAAGGAGGTGTCCATTTCCAACTTGGAGTAGTAAATAGCCAATCTAACTTCTTTGGTATAACAAGTAGTGATGGGTAAAAGATTCCCTAAGGTATACATTATTTGTGCATTAGCTGATCATTCTACTAATGCTTGCCCTACCCTATAGGATGAATAGCAGATCAATGTAGTTTGAGGATTTCAAGGTAGCAACAGAGGTATGTTCCTTGCACTCCCACCTATAATTCAGGTTAGAATGATCATCCTAATTTCAAGTATGGCAACCCATAATAAGGAAGTAGTTCCATTATGCAACCTTTTACATATTAGTAGCACCAATAATAAACAGGACTCTATACACTACTAGGTTTTTACCAGGGTCAACTATAGTTTTAACGAAGGTCACCACATCTACAGCTACCACAATAACCTGAAGGTACGTCATTGGAAGAAATTTTTAAGAACTTAGCTACTAACCTCTTTAATTCTAGTAGGAAGCAAGAAGGGGTTTAAAGAACTTGAAAAACCAAATGAGTTAGCTGGCTGATGCAGTGGGGATGTTGTAAGCCCAAAACTTGATAAGATTATCTAGTCAGCCTGAGAAGAACTCGAGAGAAGATGCTTATGCCATTACTTTGAGAAGTGGAAAGGAGGTAGAAGGTCCAACAAAGAGGAAGGAGAAATAAAAAGAAGAAGAAGAAACCTAGCCAGTAAAGAAGGAGGAGGACAATCCCCCTAAGGTGAGTACCTCACACCCTATTGCTACTAACCCACTTTTTGTTCCCTATGTTTATAGGTTAACTAAAATAAGTAGCAAGAGGACAAGATAGAAGTATTGGAGGTATTTCGTAAGGTAGAAGTCAATATACCTCTTTTGGAAGCAATTAAGCAAGTTTTATAGTACGCCAAGCTTTTTAAGGACCTGTGTACTAATAATCAGAAACTTAAGGGTGACAAGAAGATTAGTATAGGGGATAATATGTCAATAGTGCTACAGAGGAAGCTATCCCCCAAGTGCAAGGATCCAAGTATTTTTACCATCCCTTGTAAGATAGATAACATGAGATATGAGAGATGTATACTAGATTTAAAAGCGTCGATTAATGTTATGCCATTTTATATCTTTAAAGCTTTAAATATTGGTTCTTTGATAAATACCCGTGCTATTATTCAATTAGCTAACTGGTCTAATAATTACTCCAAGGCTGTTATTGAAGTTTTTTAGTACAGGTAAACAATCTTGTTTTTCCTGAAAATATTTACATGTTAGACATGCAGGATGAAGATTCTTCAAGTCCCTCGTCAATTCTGTTAGAGCGACCATTCTTAAAGATTCATTGGATAAAAATTAGTGTCCATAGCAAGGTCTTAACTATGGAATTTGATAGAGAGGTCATCAGCTTAAACATCTTCAACGTTATGCTATATCCATTGGATTGTGAGTTGGTAGCTAAATTAGATATTATTGATTCTTTAGTATAACATTAATCTTTTCTTTTTGTAAGTGATCCTTTATAAGTAGCATTGACAATCATGATGTAGAAGGAGACGTATAACTATTGTTAGGATAAGTTTGAGTTTGGATAAGACATAAAGAAAGAGATTAAGGCCCTTAAGGCATATCGTCAATATTTTGGTAGGTATGCCCCTTAATTTTTAGAATTTCTTACTTGTACTAATCATTTTTTACCTTCTGTTATGCAAGAATCTCAAGTATGCCTATTTGGGAGCTATTAAGACTCTTCCCGTAATCATAGCAAGTGACCTTACTACAGTGCAAGAAGAGAAGCTCATGAGAATGTTGTAAGGGTATAAGATGCGTTGGGATGGACAGTCGTAAATATCAAAGATATTAGTCTTTCTTTTTGTATGCACAAGATTTTTCTGGAAGAAAGAGCTACCATAGTTCATCAAGTGCAAAGACTCCTCAACCCATCGATGATGGAGATGGTGAAAAAGGAGATGGTAAAGTTGCTCGATATGGTTGTCATATACCTCATCTCAAACACTAAATGTGTAAGTCCTTTATAGGTCATTACCAAGAAGCCAGGCATCACATTGGTGTAAAAAAAGAGTAGAGAGATGGTTCCAACTAGGGTGAAAAATGGATAAAGAGTTTACATGGACTACTACAAACTCAATTTGATAAGTCGTAAGGACCATTTTCCTTTACCCTTTATTACCAGATGTTAGAACATCTTGTTAGTCATGCTTATTACTATTTTGTTTATGGTTATTGAAGTTACATCCAAGTGACCATTGCTCCAAGGACCAGGACAAGATGACTTTCACCTATCTATATAGGACCTTTGCTTATCAATGGATGCCATTTGTCCTATGCAATACCCCTGTCATGTTTCAAAGGTGCATGGTAAGTATCTTTTCTAATTACTTTAAGAAAATCATTGAAGTTTTTATAGATGATTTTATTGTATATGGAGATTCTGTTAACAAAAGTCTAGATCATCTCATTTTGGTGCTTAAGATATGCCTTGAAACTATCCTTATTCTTAATTCTGAAAAGTGTTATTTTATGGTTCAACAAGCGATAGTTTAAGGACATATGATTTCTACCAAGGGTATTAAGGTTGATAAAGCTAAGATAGACCTTATATATTCTTTACGTTATCTTATTTCTATTTGAGAAATTCGCTCTTTCCTTAGTTATGTATAATTTTATCGTAGGTTCATTCAATGCTTCTCAAAGGTTGCACGCCATTGTGTAGGTTGCACTAGAAGGATATACAATTTTTTTTTTATGAAAAGTTCATAAGGGCATTTGATTTGTTAAAGGAGAAGTTGGTTATTATGCCTATTTTACAACCCCCATATTGAAATTTGCATTTCGAGATAATGTAACATGCCTCAAATCATGCTATTGGAGTGGTTTTAGGCTAATGAGTAGGGTGGATCCCTCATATCGTCTACTACGAGTTAAAGAACCTAAACAAAGCCTAAGTAGACTACACCACCATGGAAAAAGAACTTCTTACTCTAGTTTTTTCTTTGGATAAGTTCAGATCTTATTTGTTAGGTACTAAAATTATTGTTTATTCTAATCATATAGCTTTAAAGTACCTACTAGCAATGAAGGAGGCAAAGTCATGGCTCATCCATTAGATACTCCTACAAAAACCAAACACTAGTTGTATTACAAAATTAGTTTAATAGATATTCACACTTTTGTTTTTTATCAGCTATATTTTCGAAGCATATTGTTATTAAAAATGTTTTGTTACCACCTTAAGCCTTACCTTTATTTTAAATTGTGATATTTAAATATTAAAAATGGTGTTTATTTTTAAATGTGGGGGAGATATTAAGGAAATATGATTTGATTATCCCAAGCTCATCAATTTGATCATAACTTCTTAATAGGAAATAAATCATAGTTATGATTTTTGTAAGTCCTATGGCACCCAAGAAGGGGGTGAATTGGGTATTAAAACTTTTTCCCAAATTTAAACTATAAACCTAAGTCAATTGGAAACTAGATGCAATCACTAAACCAACATTCAACCTAAGATGAAATGGTAATGCAAATATCAAAGTAAATGCAACAAGTTGAGTTAAAAGAAAGACACAAGGCAATTTAAAGAACTTCACCTACTCCAAAGATAGGCTATGTCTCCTTTCCAACTACTTGTTGGATGATTCTATACTAATCAATCAAAACAAGTCCAATCTTCTTATAAGGTGAAGAGTAACCTTTACAATCTTACTTTCCAAGGGTGAAGAGTAACCTACAACAATCTTACTTTTTAAGGTAAAGGGTAACCTATCCCAACTCTTTTCAAGGCAAAGAGAAGCCTATACAATTTACAAATATCCAAAAGATTCAATTCCCCCAAATTCTAGTAACTAAATACACCTTAAAAGGTGTTTAACTAATTTCACAATAAAACTAAGGGCTTTAGCTTTCAATAAATGATATGAATGAATAATGACAATCTTGAAAGCCTAAACAATATTAGTATGGTAGAGATTAAGCATAAAAATGTATTTATATGATGAAAATCGTGATTGAATTAAGAACATAAAAAATTGGACAGTTTTGATGTATGAATGAACTAATGCACATAAATGATAAAATAGCCAACCAAAAATTTGAAACTAAGATTATTCTAACTCCTAAGAACTTAAATAAACATAAAACAATAATAACAGACATAAAGAAACAGCTTAAGTAAGTTGAAATCGAAATCAAACTCAAATCAGTAAAAAAGTAGCTATATTGAAGTATATGAATGTTCAACCTCAATGACAACTAAAAAAGGCCTAAAAAATTAAAATAAGGTTCAAACACAATCTAGAGATCTAAAGCAATATGAAAACTCTAGTAACATGATTTTAAAAATAGGTTTTATCACCTGTAATTGATATTCAAGCTAGAACAGTCTCAACAAGGATAGTTTTGATAGATGTATGAGTTCTAGCTTCAATATAATGAAATAGGCTCTTTAAAATGTAAAAGATAGATCAAATAAACTCTTAAACACTCAATCAAGATATTAAACACAATTTCACTCACACAGAAACACAAACTAACAACATGTAATATTCGTTCCTATAGTGAGAGAATAGCTTAGCTACATGTATTGTACATCCATTTGATGAGGCATTCTATTTAATTTTTTTTTCATGACATGTGTATATGTGAGTCATGATATTGTGACATTAGGAAAGAATGATTAAACATGCACTCATTTGACATATCTTAAGTATGAAT
>JAOXYD010000025.1:0-16517 GCA_028565735.1 Pinacopodium congolense | reverse complement strand
CATTACTTACCATAAAATGTATGATCTAATTCTTAGAGCATACATTTAAACAGTGAAAATTTTACATTTTATGGTATTTCATCTATGTACTTTTTATACATATTCAACTATATTAAATAAAAACAAAACTTTAAAACAAAAATAAAAAATAGTAACTAAAAACGGCAACCAAAAGCAAATTGAACCAAAAATTAAAAACAGCAACTCATAATAATAACTTACAGCTACAACAAAAAATAAAAATCAGAAATTGAACTAAACTTGGCCTGAGTTGTCAAACCTATATATATATATATATATATGTGGATAGATAGCACGAAGGCTATATGTGAGCACAGTATATTTGACATACGCTCAAAAGTTGCTGCCCACGATCCTTATTGGCCTGCCAATCAATTCCGATGCAGATTGTATTAAGATAAAGACTATACATCCCACTATTTTTGTCTCAAATCTAACTAAAAAAATTGTATAATATGATCATAAACTTCAAGTACCAGTTAGGACGTTACAAACTTAAAATATTAATCAGCATAAAATTTCTAACTAATTAAAAGAGTTGTTCATTTTTTATCATAGTAAATAAGAATTGAATGGTTTTATTAAGTTGGATTTATGACGTGAGTATAAATAAAGCATGATTCATGTATAAAACTTAATTGGAGCCTATTTTTTATGATAAGTACTCATAATAGCTATTTTTGGATGCATACAAAATAAATTTTTTAGTGTATATAATAATCTTTAAATTATTTTTTTTAAATAAATCAGTTAATGAATCAAAAATTCAGAATCAAATAATAATTTCAGTCAAAAGATTATTTAAGAATATAAAATTATGTGAAAATCTGAAAAAATCGTGGAATTTAGACTTAGAACCTCGCTTTCATTTATAAAATAACCCACGTGTTAATTTAGGGACAGTCCCTTTTGAAACTTATGGCACCTTTAGGATAAAAATAACATGAAAAACAAGTATTTCAATTTGAACAATTTCTTTTAATATGAGCACGAGTTCTAAAAAGTTTATTTGAGCGTGTCAACTATGTTAAGAATCGCATATATTCGCAAAGCTAAAATTCAACCATATACGGTATGGTAGGAACAAGGAAATTAAATTGCATTACAAGTACTATACTAACAATTGTACTACAGAATTCGAGGACAAACAATGAAGAGGATTGAAGATATTCTACAGAGAGTGCTCACTACTATATTTTACTGGGCATTACATTGCTAAAGATGAGAAGGTGGAACTTGTGCGATATCGATCTATCTCTTTATGTATCTAAAGATAGCTTGCACATGAATAAGCGGGAGGAGTGCAAGCAATGCAAGCAAGCAAAAGAATGGCAGAGGAAGCTCCATCTTCTTCAAGGTTGGAGCTGCTCCTCTTGAACTTGCTAGTTTTCCCTTTATTGCACTGAATATGCTTCTGCTGATATTGCAGATACGTGTAACTCCCTTTGTCCCTGACATTGCCCTGTACTTCCTGAGCTTGCTGTTGCCTCTTCTTCATTGGGGCTACAGTTCTTCTAATGAGAAGTGTTGGCTTGAACTCCTCTTCCTTTGTAGTATGATCAGTGTACTGGTAGCTAGAGAGATTGAGAGAGGGAATTTGTGAGAGAGCTAATTTTACATGGCTCTCAATTTATAGAGCAAATTTTTGCTAAAATGCCCTTGAATTTTACTCATATTCACCGCACTCAGTCCTTCTAGCACGACTCTCTTCTTTCCAAGAAGAAATTTTGTTTTATATGGGATTTAGTTGTGCATGTATATAAACTATAAAGAAATGACTATTGGCATGTGGTGGGGAAATGTGGCCGTTTAAGTATTTGTCCATACTAATTCATGTATAATAACCAATTGTTAATTATAAAATAATTAAAATTTAACAAAAAAATAAAGTTAAATTGAAATTTTATCATTAAGTTAAACATAATATTCGTACATGATTTACAGTCTATTATAACTACGAGAGAATTTACGGGTCGTTTGATTGAGTTTTTAGTTGTAATTTTTAGTTGTAGATGTTATATTTTTGTATTGAATTTTACGTATTTTTATAAATTTTTGTGTTGTTTGTCTTGATTTCTGTGTTATATTAGAGTTTTTTTTTAATTTCTATAATGTTCTTTATTAATTTTTGTATTTAAAAAATTTAAAAACTAAATTCAAAAACTAAAACATTTTCAAACGGCCTAATGCACACTTAAAAAATAATAATTACAGTTGGCTGATACAAAAAAATGTGCTAATAGTTGTTTGAGAATCTAATCTATATTCTTAGCTTACAAAATATTATTCGTTAGTACTAGTACTAGCTGCCTTGAGTAATAATATGACGATAGATTATTATACTTTTGGTTACAACCAATTTGAAAGAAGACTCATATGATCATTCCAGCTGGAAGCACTTGGCTATTCTGACCCTCCAATCATATACAATGATCAGCAACATAATGATCTTTGCTAAGCTGTTATAGTCTTGATTCTTAAAACAAATTAGAGTCTAAGCAAGAGCATTCTCTTTTTAACATGCACAAGACAAATGTGCATCTAGACCTGAGCAATTAACTAATCATACAATAAACAAAGCAAATAATTATACGATTGGGTTGTACACTAAATTAAGTTACGTTTAATTAGATTATTGATTATAATTTTTTGTTATAATTTTTATAATTTTATATTAAATTTTGTATATTTTTTAATTTTATGTTATTTTTTAATTTTTATAATGTATTAATATATTATTTTTATAAATTTTCACTATTTTTTATTTTATATTTTAAAATTAAAAATAAAAAAATAAAAACTCAACAAGAGATTCTTTATGCATTGACTGTAGTATTTTTTGCAAGTTTTAAGCAGTAAGTGAAGTGGGGCTGTCTTCATTCATTTGTCGCAACTAGTGAGAGAGACTCATCATGTGGAAAGCCATGTGATGGATCATGTGTTCATGTTCTCCTTCTCTTCAGCTGCAACAGGGCCCCCATCACAGTGTTCTTTATCCCCTCGGAAATTGTTAAAGTTAGCGTTTGTACTAAACTTATACCTTATCCTTCAGTCTTATCCAATGCATTAAATATTCTACAGTATCAAATTTATTTTTAAAATATTATTATATTAATACTAATTAATATTAATATTACTACTATTAATTTTTAAAATTATAAATTAATTTATAAAATTTATAAAATAATTTATAAATATATTATATTACATAATTTTTAACTTATTTTTAAATTTTAAAAAGTTAAAATATAAAAAAAATTTTAAAAATTTAAATTTATTTTAATATTAACCAGACCAATATTTAAATTTAATATAAAATTAAGAAATTTTATATTGATTTATGACAGATACTACCGATACTGATCAATACTAATACGATATTCAACACTCTAGTCTTATCCCTGAAAACTTACTAATGCAGATGCCTAGATTCACTCAACTTTGACGTGATTAGTTGTACCAACACCGACCAATTTGTTGAATCTTACTTCAATATCAAGTATCTTAGTTGACAAATTTTGTGAAGGGGTGCATGAACATTACTTATTAATTGGTGGTTTATGTGTTTCAGAATTCATTTAATGAACAACACAAAAATAAGGGTCTATGCCATTTGCATCTTCATTTTCTCGAAAATCGTAATACTCTTTTTATTAATTTAAATTTAAATTTAAATTTAATTTGTTTGTCAAGGAAGGAACAAAGGTTCACTCTTTTGCTCGCTGTGATTGAAACAGACAAAAAAACTAGATGAGGTTGAGGGTAGGAGACCATAATTCAGAACTTTGAGTGGCCATGTTTTTTTGAAGATTGGATGTCGGGCATTCTAAGTACAAGCCATTTTGGTTGTTTCGATCAACCCTAGGCACGGAGGACCCTGAAGGAGTTAATGCTCAGTTCAGATTCCATGTATAGATACTCATATTTCCTTCTATGAGAATTGAGATGCCACATAAATCCAATCCTTTGCTTGAGGAACTAAATAATACAGGAGCAAATGCACATATGAATGCTGTCACCTTAGACCAATATAAGCATTCTTCGAGATCTCATGGTTTTGAGTCCTTAACGCCCGTGTAGGATCACTTCTTTTGCTTTTTATTTCTATGTCCTGTTTTTTATTTTTTAATAAAAAAATAAAAATCTGTTTAGTTGGCATTTGTAATAAAAATAAAAATATATTTAGTTGAGATTTAAAATAAAAAATAATTTAATAATGACAACTAAATATAAAATAAATTAAAATTATTAGATTACAATACTCTTATACACTTTAATAATACATTATTAGTCAATAGATTATATTAATTATCTAATGTAAAAATTTTTTTTATAAAATCTATTTTTAAAATATAAAAAACATCATTTTTTTATTTATCTGTTTTTGTATATATTTCTCTGATTTTGAAAACAGATAAACAAAACAGAATATAATTAAACTCATTTTTTCCTCTATTTCTTTATTTATATAAATAAAAACAAACAAGCCTTAAATTGTGTCGCTGTAACTTTTCAAGAACTTGTTTACAATCCTTGTGTTAATTGTTTTGAGAAAACATGCCCTTAAAGGTGTGTTTTATTTTTAATATTTATACAAAAATAAAAAAGATTTAAAAAAGATTTTTAAAGTTTAAAAATATTTTAAAAAATATTATAATATTTGTAAATTATTGAAAAAAGATTAGTACAAATATTTAAAAAATATTACGATAATTACAAAATTTAATATTCTATCAAGATTTTATATGTAATTATTAATTTGATGATTTTTAATGACTTATACTACCAGACAACTTATATAAATCCCTATATTTATTTTTGAAAATATTTAATTTTCAAACCAAACTCTAAAACAAGATTTAAGGATTCGCTTAAGGCCTTTTTTAGTTGGGTTTTTTAGTTTTATTTTTTAAACACAAAAATCGAAAAAAATCTAAAAACTAAAAAAAAACACTAATACAACATAAAAACTAAAAAAAACATACAAAAATCAATATAAAAACACAAAAATTACAATAAAAAACTACAATCAATAATCCAACTAACGAAACATTGATAGAAAATTAAATTTTCTTTAGTTCTAGGGTTTTTATTAAATGTTTTACAAATATTGAAGTCTCTTTTTTCAATTTTTGTACGACTAAGAATTAAAATATACTTTCAATCTTATTTTGAATGGATGTTTTAAGTATTAGAATCCAATATTAAATCATTAATTCGTCCAATATGTTATGTAAAATATGTAATTAAAAATCATTACATACTTTTGAAAATTTATCTGATAAGTACTAAAAGAAATTGGCAATGTGAAATCTTACACTTCCATTCAATAAATTCTCCAATTTATTAGTTGTTTACGTGCTTCAATTCTACTTGATTCCTCCACATCTCTTTTATTCCTTTTTCTCTCTTAAGTGATTCTAGGATGTTTGTAGGATGGATCATGGACACTGTGTCTTGGGCTGACTACCAATGGGTCTTTATCCATAAGCCTTCTCGCACTCTTTTTCTTTTGGGCTATTTTTGTCTTTATGTTATTACGATGAGTATCCATCACCTAACTTACTAACGTTTTGTTTAATTGAATATTTATTTTTAATATTTATTTCTTATTTTTAAAAATAAAAAAATAAAAAATAAAACAAAAATTCATAAAACAACATATTAATATAATATAAAAATTGAAAAAATAATAAAAATTAAAAAATATACAAAAATCAATACAAAAATACAAAAATTATAATAAAAAATTACAATCAATAACCAATAGGTTTATGGCTCCCTGAGAGAGGTTGTCTAAAATATCCTCCTCTACCAAAATTCAAATCTTGGTAGAGTAAAAAAAAAAAAAAAACCTTTCACTTCTCAGAAAAACATTTGAACATCGATCTCTACCTACATTGCCATGAATATTGCAATAAATGATAAAACTGAGGATCATCCATCAGGTTACTTCATTACAGGTAAAGGGGTTGTTTGTTATGTCTTTTACTTTCAATTTTGATTTTTTATTTTTTAAAATATAAAAATAAAAAATAGTATAAAAATTTTAAAAAATATGTAATAATACAATAAAGAAATCGAAAAAAATAGCAAAAAAAAAATAAAGAAGAGTGTCAAATAATTAGGATTTATGAAGGAACCACAAAATTTCAATCTTGCAAAAGGAATTTTAGATTGAGATACTTTTAAAAAATAAATTTAAAAATTCATAAATGATTTATTTTGTTTATAATACAGCTCACACACACATATATATATAGCTTATTAAGCTCAAAAGAAAAAAGATATCATAATGATATTATTTAACTTTCTAACATTTCTTTTAAATGTTTTTAACCTTCATAATCAAGATCAGTTACTTCTTTTTTTGCAAAATAAAAATATTGGATAAAATTGTTCTTAATAATCTAATTATGCATGTAAGTAATGCGTATCTCCTTATGGAAAGAAGAAAAAAAATGTTAATAAATATATTTTTAGTAACAAAAATATTTCACCTAATTTATAAACAAATCAAAATTTATAATAAAATTTTAAAAATTACTTAATATTTTTTACCAAGAAAAATTCAGAAATTCCTAAATCCAAAATTTATAATAAAATTTTAAAAATTACTTAATTTGTAGTTGCTATTGAAGTCCTGAGAAGGGCTTAAGGTATCTATGTTGTTTCCTACTTTTTATTAGAGTATTAAATATCGTATCGATGCGGTTACCATATTTACTTATAAGATGATATTGTACCGGTATTGATTAATATTAGTATTTTTTTAAATAATTTTTTAAAATTATAAATTAGTTTCTTAATTTTATAAAATTTATAAAATAGTCTATAAATGTATTATATTGTATAGTTTTTAACTTAACTTTAAATTTAAAAAGACTAAAATTCAAAATTTTTCTTTTAAAAATTTTTTAATCTTTTTTTATCGGCCAACATTTGCTTCTAAAACGGTATTTGACCGTTCCATTCTATTTTTGAATCGGAATAAAATGGTATTTGATACAGTACTTTCCATCCAATTAAAAAAAATGAAACAATATATAATACCAATTAGTAACAGTAACAGATTCTTCTCTTATGAGTTGGTCCTCTGTTATATGCTTCCATTTGGTTCCACTTCCGGACCAAATGTATTATGCACATTAGGAGAGACTATTTGAAGTCATTTGAAATTGAAACAATCATTTTGTTTATAAATTTTTAATTTGTAAAATAATTTTTTAAATAAATAATTTAAAACTATAATTTTATTTATTATAAATATGAAAACTAATTCTTATTGTTAATAATATTATGCCATAGTCTAAAAATTATTTTTTAATTAATGCAAATTGATAATAAATCTGTTGCCATAAAAATATTTTATTTTTCAATTTTTAATAATAAAAGTTATACACAAATTGAGAATTTGCGAACAATTTATAAATTGTATATTTCTAATAAATTATCTAACAAATTAATAATTCAATCCCTTTATAAAACTTATAAAAAAATATTAAAGAGTTAAGCTGTCTTATGGTTTAAGTGTTTTTATTTTTTATTAAATTAAGTTAAGCATATTTTGATAATATTATAATATAATATAATATCATATGAATTAATTAAAATTAATATTATTAACAAATATTAATTTCTTTTTGGTCCCCATATTTCAAAATTCTTCTACTTTTCGAACTATCCGCCATAAAACCCAACGCTCCACTCCCTCTCCCTCTCCCTCTCCCTCTCACGGATCAGTCTCTTGATTCGCTTGCTATGTATACACATATGGAAATGCTACCTGTCTTCGTTTAACTTGTAACCATTTTAGAGCTATATGTTTCCAAATGGCGACCTCGGCTTTTAAATCTACCACCGGGAGGACACCAGTCGGAAAATCCTCCACCGGTTCCCACGACTCCTCTCCATCCTCCGGTAGTAGTTCTCGTCACCGGCGTTCTCGGAGTTTAAGCCGGTTCTCCCGCCCTCTTCCAGCCAACTTCGATGACTTCTCCGTCGATGCCCCGCCCAGAGCAAGGTTCGTAAACGCGGGGAGGACCTCTGGTGTGTCCGAAGTCGACCTTGACGATCTCGCTGTTAAGTTCTTTGGCTCTGGTGATCGAGGCCGGTCGGTTTCGAAGTTTAACAACCGCGTTTCTAGTGACAGGCCCACCATGTCACAGAGGAGAGGGAGGTCGGTGGCGAGGCATGGTAATGCTGGTAATTTTGGTGGTGGGGACAGGGCAAATTCGGACAGTAATTTAAGGAGGAGGAGGTCAGTTTCTGTGGTTCGCTACCAAATCAGTGATTCTGAGGTAAGACTTGTATTTCAGGGTTTTTGGAGTTCCGTTTGAAGCATAAAGTAACATTGTTTTTGTAATTTTCATAAATTTAAGCCCTAAAGTTATGGGAAAGGGAATTATGAGTTGTTGACTTCTAAAGTTGTTGCAAATTCTTTTTGCCTTTAGTTTTGCTAGCTTTGGTGAAAAGGTGGCTTATCTTTTATGGAACTCTTTTAGTTATACATACTTCAAGATGAAAGAACATAAGGGAGTCGGAGAATTTATAACCAAAAGTTTCCATCTTTAATTGTGAAGATTCACATCACTATCTTGGTCGTTAAGCCGTTTTTTTTAAAAAAAAACTTTTAAGGATGCTGACTTGGATGCTTTTGACTTTGTGATTGTCTCTGGTTGTCTTTGCACTTCTATTTTCTGTATATGTTAATTTTTAATAGTTGCACGTCGAAGCAATCTCGAGAAATTAATTATTAAGCATTCCGGAAATTGGATGACTGGATTTAACATGATGCATGTTTGGAAACTCATATTGGATGCTTGTATTTGAATTTAGTAGAGTACATTTATAAGAATTTTCATTGATACAACTAAAAGCAAAAATTTTTATTTGGAGATTCCTTGCTACTGATGTATTTTCAGCAGTTTAGCTGCTGAAAGGTTATCTATGCTTGATTAATGCTTTCATTGGTACAATTTGATTTCTTAGTAGGTATGTTCTCGATGAGCTTTTGCAATTAGATGGTAAATTTTAGTTCAAGAACCTGAATTCTTTTGTCACAAACTTTTCTCAGCATTGAATCTTCTGAAATTTGTATGCAGATACACATCTTCTATTCTTGTTATATCAGGGAAAAAAAATATCAACCTATTTCTTTTCAAAATATTTTCTTCCAAAATTGCAGAGTGACACAGATCAGTTTCAAAACTTGAGCAAGCATGCACGTGTAAAGGGTTATGCTGCTGGAAATAAACAGTACCTTGCAGATAAGACAAAATCATTGAAACATGAACAAGGACCTGGGAGATCTATGAATCAGAAACATGAACAAGGACTTAGGAGATCTATGAGTCAGAAAAATTTGAAGTTTCATGATGGATACTCTGTGAGCCTCACCATTTCCTTCTACTAATATCACTGAAACAATGCTATTCGTTGAATGTTTGGGGAACAAACATTTGTGCTTTCGTATAATCTGTACCTACAGTGCAATTATGGATTTTAGACTGAATTGAATATTCTTGTTCCTTTTTAGAGCAATTCATCAGTCCTAACTGATGATGAAGGAAGGGATGCTCATTCCAAAAATAATGTGGTTGAGAGAACAATTCGGGCAGTTTATGCACAGAAAAAGGTTAGTTTTAACTTTCAAATCAAGTATTGTACTGTGAGCATCATTGGTATAATTCCTTGTGCGTTGGTGTGCATGTGCATGGCTCAATGCCTGCTGCCTTCTCTTTCCTTCTCCCCTTACTCATCGCCTGCCTTTTATCTTTCAGGCTGAGCATCTAAATGTTGACATAATGAAGAGTGGGCTTTATGAAGCAATGCGGAAAGAACTAAGGCATGCTGTGAAGGAGATAAAAATGGAACTTGGGCAGGTAAGTAACTTGAGTATATGAATGATTTAGTAGTCCATACTCTTCCTTGAATGTGCACGATTTGGTACATCCTTCCTTTGTTTTCTGAAACATGCTGTAACTCTATCCAACTTATGGGGAAAACAAATGATTCTGTCTTAGTGGCTGATAATGGACTGCAATCCAGAAATTTTTCTGTCAGAAGGAATTATATATCACACAGATGGAACAGTTATCCAAACTCAAATTATGAACTTATTCTGGTGTACTTTTACTTCATGGCCTGATAGTTCAGTAATATCAGCCTGTGAAGATGTGATATTTTATTGGATATCATTTTTTGACCTGATTGCTGGAGGATCTTTTACTTCTGCCAGTGCAATTGCTGCTTTTGTTTGCCAATATATTAATAGTTCTTTGGAGTCGATGAAAATTGCTCATTAAAATGGGCTTGCATGCAAGTATAATTTTCGTATTGATTAGTTATCATTCTACTTTAACACAACCAAAACCCCATTCTTATATTTCCAGAAGTGTTGATCATAGAGAAGTTTGAACTCAAGCTTTTCTTTTCTGCTCTTTCCACACTGCCTTTGTTATCAAGTTCTACAGTTGGATGATAATGTGGTCTAGACTCTAGCTATGTACTTGTGATGGTTTAAACTGAAACCAATGAGGCAATGCTATGTTACTAGGTTGGCTTTTATCCATTAGAACAGCTTGTCAGAGTGACTCCATTACTTACTCAAGTAGGCTGTTGAGTATGATCTTTACTTTCAGATTGAGTAGGAGGTATCATATGCTAATCAATGCTAGTCATTCAATACAGATGATGGAGGTATCTTGGTGGGTTTGTTTGATTTAGTAACAACTGCAGCGTTTTAATAGTGTATCTCCACTTTAATTTACAGGCTGAGAGGAGGAAACAAGATTTCTTAAAAGAAACGATGGTGGAGGAGCAACATGGTACAGAACTCTCTCAAATTATCAAGGAACTAATTCTTGATACAAAGAACAATGCTGCTGAAAAGCCATTGCAAATGAGAAAGGTACAAGTCAAAATTCACCCATATCGCCAAAAGTTCTTTAGCTTCTACATTTTTTCTTCTAATGTCGCACATTGTTGTATTTTAATTTTTTGACAATTTTTTTATTTACTTATATTTCATGAATCAACTTATAGCCGAGTAATGATAGAAAGAGGATGTCTAAGCGATTAACTGAGGAAGCAGAGAGATATATTGAGGATTTCATTTCTAATGTTGAAGATACTGACATTTCATCTTTGGACGGGGAACGGAGTGATACGAGTTCAACTGTAGGGGGATCTATTAAGACTGACACTCTGGAAAGGCCAGCAACATCCAAGTCTCTTCCTGTTCATATGGATGGAGTTGTTCTTCCATGGTTAAAATGGGAAACTTCTAGTGATTCTTCACCTTTATCATGCAACAGTAAGGAGGCAAAGGCAACTCCGAAGGCTAAAAATTTATGGGATACGGCTCAGGTAAAGTTTGACAGACCTTAAAAGAATCAGATTAGCCTCTCTTGATTGATGCTGCTTACATCATCTACGAAGCCTATTTCATTCATTAATCATTTCTCTTATATTAACCCTGCCTGATTTATTGTATATGAAATCTGGGAAGTCTTCCCAGTCCTACTGTTACATTCTCTTTTGTCTGGTATTCATTTTTAGATCTGTTATTAAAATTAAATTCCTTATGCAGGCCTCAAAAGATTCATGTAATCTATCTGTCAGCAGCCATGCTAATTGGAGCCCAGGAATTACAGATAGTCATTCCATAAACACTGTTCAGAGTTCAGAAAATAAATTTGGAGACGATGAAAACTACCACATTGAATTCTCATTGCAAGAGACAAGGTCAAAGTTGGACATCGACGAGTACCTGAACTGTCAGAGTGATGAAGACTTCCTCTTTGAGAAATGGAATCAACAACAGAGAATTCATTCCTTCAATCTCCTGCTTTGTAACCAAATGTTCTTTTAGTTTGAAATTCGTTTCCTGGACTGTAAACCGCATTCATCTCTTTCTTTTAGATCACATCTATCTGTTTTAACAGTTATTCAGGAGAACTACAAACAAGTTGGATCAATCCATTTGCCTGCTGTACATGTCCTGTCCTGGGAGGATAGCTGTTAATTGCCTTTCCAGGACTGGCCATTATACCTTAATTATGAAAATATACAAGAGATTTTGCTGTTCCTGGAAAACGGGAACTCTTATGATCAGTGAACCTACTTTAACTACATTGCTGCCATCTTAACCGTAATGGATTGCTCAGGATCTTTAGATAATATCTTAAATGATTTTGTTAACTCCGCTTTTTCCAAATGTCTTCCAAGTTTGAAGGGATTTTGTTATTTCCCAACTGACGAATAAGTTGATCAGACTAATCTTTGGACCAAACTGGTATCTAAATACAAAATATATGTATCGAATGAAGCCGCCAAAATTCCTCAACAAAAATTTACTTTCTTCAAGCTAGCAATATACCCTTAATCTGTAATATTGAACTCGGGTAAAGTTCACACTTTTTGTTGTCTTGCACAGCCAGAATGGAAGAAATTCAAGTAAACAAAAATGTCCAAGTTGACAAGGTGAAGGATCTCAATGACTGGCTTCCAATCACCAAGTCCAGGAACGCAAAATGGTGGTACTCTGCTTTTCACAATGTCACTGCCATGGTTGGTGCTGGCGTTTTGGGCCTTCCTTATGCTATGTCTCACCTTGGCTGGTATCTCTTCTTTAGCTTAAGAACTTTCTTAACAACCATTAATGTGATCTATCTCTTATGGTAAATGGGGTTTCGTATGAATTCATGTTAGGGGTCCTGGTGTCACAGTAATGGTCCTATCATGGATCATCACTCTGTACACTCTGTGGCAAATGGTGGAGATGCATGAAATGGTTCCCGGAAAAAGATTTGATCGGTATCACGAATTGGGTCAACATGCTTTCGGTGAAAAACTTGGTCTCTGGGTGGTGGTGCCTCAACAACTGATGGTCGAAATTGGCGTGGATATAGTGTACATGATCACCGGAGGCAAATCCCTGAAGAAGTTCCACGACACAGTTTGTCCTAATTGCAAAGACATTAAAACCACCTACTTCATTATGATCTTTGCTTCTGTTCACTTCGTTCTTTCTCATCTCCCCAGTTTCAATTCCATCACAGGGGTCTCTCTGGCCGCCGCCGTCATGTCCTTGAGGTACCCTTTTGCATCACTTGTCGTCTGCTTCAATATTGGTTCATTGAACCGGATGAAGCCTGTGGCTATGGCTTGTTTTCTCATGCAACTTTAGTTGGCTAGACTCTGAATTCTGATGGGTTTACATGTTCACAGCTATTCAACTATTGGATGGGTAGCTTCTGCGCAAAAAGGGGTTCAACCAGATGTGAGTTACGGCCCCAGGTCTTCAACTACTTCAGGGAAGGTATTTGATTCCTTTGCTGCTCTAGGAGATATAGCCTTTGCCTTTGCAGGACACAACGTTGTCTTGGAGATTCAGGCAACTATTCCTTCCACTCCTGAGAAGCCTTCAAAGAAACCTATGTGGAGAGGAGTAGTTTTTGCCTACATTGTCGTTGCTTTGTGTTATTTCCCAGTTGCCTTCATTGGTTACTGGGCATTTGGAGACAAAGTAGAGGACAATATCCTAATCATACTAGAGAAGCCTCGTTGGCTTATTGCTGCTGCAAACATGTTTGTTGTCATTCATGTCATTGGAAGTTATCAGGTTAGTCCACAACCATCAGAATCATGTTTATTTCTTTCTTTCTTTTTTTTTCTGCATTGAATCACTGATCTGAACCAGAACATGCGTGTGTTTAGCTTTTTGCTATACCGGTTTTCGATATGATGGAAGCATTTCTGGTGCTGAAGATGAATATGAAACCGAGTAGGATTCTCCGTTTTGTAACAAGAACTATATATGTAGGTGAGTGCTCATTGATTTAGGGTGTAGAAAAAAAAAGGGGTGTAAATTTTTGCTGCTAATTCTTGATAGAAAGGATCACTTTGCTTCATGTGATCAAATGCAGCTCTGACTATGTTCATTGCAATGACATTCCCATTCTTTGGTGGGCTTCTGAGCTTCTTTGGAGGATTTGCTTTTGCTCCAACAACATATTATGTAAGAAAACTTAAAACTACTGAATACTGTCATCATCTCCGCTACTCAGCAGATAAAGAATTTTTAATGGTCTTCTATAACTATTCGCTTTTTTCAGCTGCCTTGCATCATGTGGCTTGCCATCTTCAAACCAAAAAGATTCGGCTTATCATGGCTTGCAAATTGGGTATACACTTGAAAACCAAAACTCCATCCTTTTATCAGATTTCACTTCTTGTTTAAGCAAATGTTTCACTTGTTACTGTCTCAGGTTTGCATTATAGTTGGTTTCTTGTTGATGGTGTTGGCTCCATTAGGAGGGTTGAGGGCCATAATTCTCCAGGCCAAGGACTTCAAGTTCTACTCTTAGCTAACAAATTGCTGCACGGGAAATTGAGTCAGCTTGTTTTGGCTTTGGTTTTGGATTAGTAGGAGTGTCTTCTATTTGTTTATATTAGTTTTACCTAGAATTACAGCAAAGGATACTTGAAAAGGGATATTTGAAAAGAGTCATTAAATCCTTATTCTCACTTCAAATTTCTTAGTGATGAGAATGCGTTCTCCCAATTCTCGCTAATATCCTACTTAATAACGCTGAACACGAAATTGGTTATTAACAATTATTAAGTTTGGTATTCTTCTTGTAAATTTTTAAGGGTATGGTTAGTTTGGCTGTTGGTTGTAATTTTTAGTTGTGATTTTTATGTTTTTGTATTGAATTTTGTATGTTTTTTTAGTTTTTATGTTGTTTTTTCAATTTTTATATTGTATTAGTCTATTATTTTTATGAATTTTTGTACTGATTTTTCGATTTCTATATTTAGAAAAATAGAAAACAAAAACTAAAAATAAAAATTTTAAGGGTTATTTGGTGTGTCTTTAGTTTTAGGTTTTAGTTTCTTATTTTTTTAAACAAAGAAATCAACAAAAACAGTACATAAATTAAAAAAGACAATACACTAATACAATACAAAAATTGAAAAAAAAACAGTACAAAAATAAAAAATAACACATAAAAACTAATATAAAAACAGAAAAACCACAATTAAAAATCACAACCAACAACAATAACTAAATAATTCATTTAAATATATGATTTAAAACTCATTATACAATTGTGAATTTGTTTAGTAGACACATAAAAAAGATCACAATTTTATCATTAAAGATAAAACTATTTATTCTACAATATTAACCTTAATTATTGCTTGAAATTACCTAAAAAAAACACAATGATAAAGACATTTTTGTTTGAACATTCCTGCAGTGATTTTTTTTTTAATAAAAATAATTCTACTTCATATCTTTCTTGCAGTAATTATCAATAATTGTTCAAGGTAAAAATATTCGAATTATTTTAATTTAAAAGTTTATTTCAAGAGAGAGAAAAAAAAACAATATCCATTTGACAAAGCTCAAAAGATACTAGCACTCACCATTTCTTGTGCTCAGTCTCATGCCAAAATGCTAAACCTCAAAAACCCTGGTTTCTTCTCCTTTCCTAAACCCCTAAACCCCAGTCACCACCACAACCTACAATGTCTTCCTCTTTTCACCAAAAATGTAATTCAGCTCTCCTCGTCCTCCACCACCACCGCGGCACCTCCCAAATGCTACAGCTCCGACGAGCTTCCGGTCGACGACGAGTTCATCCAAAAATTTGGACGGAAAGATAAAGAAACCGAAGACGAAGCTCGACGCAAGAACTGGATTGATCGAGATTGGGCTCCATGGGAAGAAATCCTCACGCCAGAGGGCGATTTCGCGAGAAAATCTCTCAATGAAGGGGAGGAGGTCCCCCTTCAGTCACCAGAAGCAATCGAAGCATTCAAAATGCTGTCTCCAAGGTACAGAGCGAATAAGATCAAAGAAATGGGTCTCACAGAAGAGGAGTGGTACATGAAGCAATTTGAGTTTAAGGGTGAGATTCCTGACCCGTTGAAGACGGTTTGGGCTGCGCCGTTGGCGGTGAGACTCGTGCCGCCGAGGGATTGGCCTCCCAGAGGGTGGGAGGTGAACAGAGAGGAGCTGGAGTTTATTAGGGAATCACATAAAATGCAGTCTGTGAGAGTAAGGTTGGAGGATTTGGAGAGTAAAGCAGTTTCAGAGACTGATGATTTGTGTTTGGATAGATATAAGCTATTTTTGAAGCAATATACTGAATGGGTTGATTTCAACAAGGATAGATTGGAAGAGGAGTCCTATAAGGTAATGAAATGAGCCAAACTAACCATTTTAACACACACACACACACATATATATATTCTAGATCTTTTTGAAATTGGAATTGCAATTTGAGGTCATTTTGATGAAACTCGAGTTGTTTGGAATGGTATCAATAACTATATTTGAATCTTTAGAGTGGGGCATTATAATTTTGCAAGTGCTCATTAGGATCTTCTAAGGCTGTACCTCCGAATTGTGATGACCTAACCATAGAGATTATGCTATGAGGGATTTCAAAGTTGTTCGCATTGACCCTAGGCCGAACAAT
>JAOXYD010000022.1:63013-77322 GCA_028565735.1 Pinacopodium congolense | reverse complement strand
TTACTTCAATATCCGTAATGTTGCTGCTGCTTTTGTATATGGCAATGGTCTTCTGCTGTCCATAATAGACTGCAATAATATTATTCTTTTAATTTCTGTATTTAACAAAATAAGAAACTAAAACTTAAGGTGAAGCCATACAAAATATGGCCTAAAGTTACGCAACTGTTTGGTCATGTAATTAAATTCTTTACTCTTACAAGAGCTAAAGTTACGCAACTGTTTGGTCATGTAATTAAATTCTTTACTCTTACAAGCATAAAGCACATGTTGATATGTCAGAGTTCTCATATAATAATTTCTCAACCACCCTTTTGTCCTTGTGCGGTCTCTCCTCCAGGGATATGCAATAATAAATCCATGCTCTTTGGAATCAAATATTGGAGAGGGTGTCATCTTCACATAGAAGTCGTTTACCACCGAGATTGAAACAACCTTTGGTAGTAATAACATTGTCTGTCCCGTTCTCTCCTATCCAGCTATTTTCTTCTTGGTGTTGTCATTACTTGGTCACCAACCGAGCTAGGGCAGAAACTGCGCTTCTATCATGGCGCCAACTTGGCTCACTAAATCATCAGCAACCATTGCCCGATACTACTTGAAACGAAAGATCGTCTCCGTGAGACTTTCGGACCACAGTGTCCGTACTTCAACAGCTTTAAGTTCTCAAGATGGTGCTGAGAATATCGCAACCCTACATTGTGTACCGGCTTCACTAAGTCATTATCATAGCCTTCCAATCTATCATGGCATCATTTATGGCTCCGGTCCATTATAGCAATAAAAGATTCTCCTCCTCTCCAACCAATGTCCTCCTACCTAATCAAATTACAGATATAATGGTCTGGAAAAGTCTTATTGTCATGTTAGTATACACAGACTAGCTATAATTCGGCTACAGAAGCATGTAGCCATTATTTAATCATGGAGTCATATTAAAATTTCTCTTTTCTTTTTCAATTTTTGCATAGTTATGTTATAATTGAGTGCTTTTGTACATCTTAAATTCTGACTATTACAAGTCATATTTAAAAATATGTTCTTTTCGGGACAGTTTGGTGTAATTTGATAAAATAATTGGAATGTTAGGACACATTTGGGCTAATCATTTGCATAAGAGATTTAATGGTTTTCCCTTAGACGTAAATAATATAGACACACGTTAAGAGGACCTAATTGCTTTTAAGCATTACTTAATTGCTTTTATTGTAGTGGCCCTAAGCTGTCCATAGAAATGGGACCACCGAGTCATGAAATGAGATCAGACAACCTCAAAATGTGGATATACAATGGTAAGCCATGGAAAAACTCATCAATCGCAATGCTCCAAAATTACAGAACCAAAGTAGCCTACTTGAATGAATCCTTTATAAGGAACGTCCACTGTAACATTGTTGAAACTCCACACTAGTGCATTCGAAAAACTCTAGAGACAAAGGTTCGTGTAATCTGAAAATTTTAAAGTAATTATTTCTCAGCATGCGGTGAAGAGTTTTTTTTTTAGAAGAAAAAGACTTGATTCTGTTGAATCGAGATCCCAAAATTGTCTGAACAGTATAATTATATCATATGTCATTTTATTTTAAAATCTTGATCGTAACAAATACCTTGAAATAGGATTTGTAACTTTTCAGCTGAACAATAAACATCTATTTCAATAAGCATGTTAGGACCATGTAAATTGTTGTCGAGAAATTTTATTCAAAAGATGCAATTTGGAAAGAACTTGATATCAATCCTCCGTTTTGTAATGAGATCAATCTTGAACGATTTACTATCAGCTGCAGTAGAGTATTCTTTATAAAGTTTCTATTCTTCTGTAAGAATATATGACTTCATGATACTCCTGCAAGATCCTGTATCTATATAATTAATTGTTGAAATTGGTTTGTGATACTTTTTAAGGAGTATTTGAAATTTGAATTATAGTCGCGTTTCAGTTGGCTTTCTTAGTTCGAGCTTTAGACATAATTGTTTCATCATGTAGAGGGGTTTATCATCTTCTTCATCAAGAGAAGGGATTTCATCATAAGAGAAATCATAAGCAGGTAATGCAAATAGCATTTTCTCGTCTTCACCGAACTGTTCTTTAAAGAGGGACTTAATATCTTCATCATCCCTTATAGGCATCATTGCTTCGATAGACTGCAAGACTTTTATGTCTTTTTTAGTTTATTTAGGGCATCTTTTTACCTAATTGACCTGGTTGCCCACACAGATAGTACCTATATGATTTTCTTGTCCTTAGAGCTCATCGTTTAAATAATCTTATCATCCTTTTCTTCCTTTTGTAGGGACTTTCTAAGAGATGCTTCTTGAAACGATTTTTCTTCTTCGTATGATAGTTACACTTCTCGGTGTCTTTATACTTCATCTTTAGATATGGCTTATTACAAGCTTATTTGAGCTGATGTCTTCCTTTTATCATAGCCTTGAAAAACTTATGTTATTTACACAGTTTATCTAGTATGACCAAGATTAGTTGATAGATTTCTCCAAGACAGATTTATTATATATCCATGTGGAGAGTACTGATCGTGCGCTGTAACTTTAATTATAATTCATCAGGAAGTGAGGCAATGAATGTGTACTTGAGATTTACATCATTGAAGCCGTTGAGTATATAATATCTTTCAGATATCCTTTGAAAATGCTTTTGCAAATCGTTTTGTTTGCTCCATTTCATTTCAAAGTATTCCTATCTGCTTTGTTAGTCGATCAATTGGAAATATCAGATGAATTCTTTGTTAATTGTTCCTAAAAAGGAACTAGCATCTGGAACTTGAATAGCTTATAGGCGCCTGTATTCACCTAAGCTTTGGAACCATTCTCTCAGATTTCCAGTCATTCATGAGATAAATTATGTTAATATTTCTCTGAGAGAAACATCTGGCCCTGTCATTTAAAGGTCGATCCAAACACTGAATTCATGTAATCAATCTCGTCATTTTGTAGGTGGAATATAATCAAAAGTGAACCATAGTCCTAAAGAAGGCCGACTAGTAGGAGTTATTTGTGGTCTAACTGGTTTAGTCATTGATTCAGCATCTTCAACTTCTAATTCGACATCTGTTTCTTATGGTATCGCCATCATCAACTAGGAGATCTTAGTGAGATCTGCAAATTGTTTAAAGCTTTTAGAGTTTTTTATGAAGGAATCAGAATCTTAGCTTTCAGAGCTCTTAAACTCTTGACCATTAGAGCTATCTTGGATAGGTTGAAGAGGTGCCATGAACTCATGGGTTGCCATAGGTTCTCTCTTTTTTCCATATCACGGGAAAGTTTAAGGTTTGGTAGAGAGGTTGGTGGTGTTTTGATTTGTAAAGGCTTTTGGATAATGCTGAAATATGAAGGTGAAGGAACATCTTTTGGACTTTGAGTCTATTTGAAGGGTTTTGTGGATGTTAGAGAAGCAGCATTTTGAATAAAATATACGACATTTTGAAGACTTTACTATAGTCAATGGCTGCAGGATATGTTAAAGTATTGTTAATAGGCTATATAGTTGGGAATGTTAAAGAGTAAGGCTCATATGTAGCTCTAGATTACTCTTTAGCAATGTCTGTAGCAAAAAAAATTTTTTTAAAAAATAAATAGCATCTTTTATTTTTCAAAAGTTAAGGTGATATATGTTATAATATAATATAATTACAATATATTAAAGTATGAATAATAATAAATTATATCTTATTATGAAATTTAATTTCTTTTATGATAATTTATCTTAATTCACATATTATGTATAAATACTTTAAGAGTATTAATAATATTTATACGAACTATTTAGGAAAACTCTATTAATAGTTTACAGAAGAACGAGTTAAGAGTATTACTTCCTTTAGAGCCTATGTCTCTTGATAATAGGATTTTCATTTTTTAGTAATTTAGTTAAATAAAATTATAATTTCAATTAAACTTTAACTAGAATTACAATTAATTCTAATTAAATACTAGTTAAGTTCTAATAAGATTTAATATTTAATATTAATTTTTATTTACAAAGTATCTTATATTTATCCTTAAAATTTTTTAAACTTTACAATTAAGGTTGATTCAATTATTTTTTCTCTCTAAATTTCTAAATTAATTATTATTATTTTATAAATATTTTTTTTGATAATTTTTTTTGAAATTTCTAAATAAAATTATTATTATTTAGTTAATGTTATATTTAAAATAGAGTTTGATTATATTATTTAGGGATAATTAATATATATAATTATTAGTATTTCTTAAAATTTTTTATATGAAAATTAACTAAATTAATTAATAAATGAAGGAAAAGCTACAACTATTTAAGAGGAAAGAAACAAGCTACCTAAGTAGCTAGATAAAATTCTACAATTTTTTAAATATTTAAAAATTTTCAATAATCCATCAATTCAATTCTCATGATAAATTTTTATTTGTATTTTAATTAATTCTAAAAATATTTTAATTTTAATGTTAAAATTTTAAAATCTTTTAAACTTTTAAATAAAAAAATTCTAAATTTGTAAATATATTTGAAAATATCCAATATCTTATATTAAAAATATTTAGAAGTTAAATTTAAACGTAAAATATTAAATATACAATCTAAAATATAACAACACTTTGATTGTTGCTTAAAACTATTTTAATTAGCAACAATTGTAATTGCTGCTTATTTAAGATTTTAAAGTAATACTTCTTCTTATACTGTTGTCTTTTCTATTTATAGTAACAAATTATGATTATTGTTGTCTTTTTATATTACTAAAGGCAACACTTTAAAAATTGTTGCATTATAATAACCTTTAGCAACACTTTTTAAAGTCGTTGCAAGTTTATTATTGCTTAAAACCCTTTATGCCGGAGAGATGATGCAAGACTTCCTTACCTCATAGATAATGACATATAAGGAGGCTATTGGTGATTTAAGAATACCTTTAGCAATACGGCAAAGATAGCAAATCAATCCAGATATATATTTCTTTACTTTTGTTACTTGTTTACAATTAATTATTCCTTCATTTTATTTATAAGATCTTTTTTGTTTGTTTTGCAGTTGCTTGGTGGGACTATTTTAGCAATGATGTTCTAGAATTGAAAAGGTTTACAATTCGTATTTTTAGCTAATGTGTAAGTGTAACTAGATGCAAAAGAAATTGGAGCATGTTTGAGTTCATCCATTTCAAGAAGAGGAATAGATTGGAGCATAAAAGATTGAATGATTTGGCCTATGTTAGATATAACTTGAAGTTTCAAGAGAGATATGTCCTTTTTATTATTGTTATTATTATGTTCAATATTATTTCTATAATCTTATTAGTCATTTGATTTTATTTGTTTACTATGACTATGAGTAGAAAATTTAGTAATGATAATCCTATTTCTTTAGATCATATTGATACTTTAGCTAATCAAGGTATTTGAAGAGCCAAGTATTCTAGATGAGAATGACTTGTAGGGAGATGCTAATGCTCATTGAGAGGATATTAACATGTCATTTGCTGGGATGAGATTGAATGATGGTGGTGATTAGGTTCTTCTTCCTGATGAGGATTTTGTAGTGGATGATAGGTGGATCTAACTTGATTTTAGCAATCAACGGCCTGAATAATAACTATCCATATATTTTCAAGTTATTCTCCTCTTTTTTTAATGCTATTTGATATACATGTTAAATTTTATATATGTTAACTGTTAATTTTTTTCAGGCTTCAATTCTGCTTTATAGAGTTCATATGCTAGATAGTAATGTTAGTTGTAGCACTGTTTATTTCATGTATTAATTATTGTATGATATTTGGATACATGTGATTATGGTTTGATAAATGGAAGTTATTACTTGATGATACATTAATTTATTGATATTCAGTAATGTGTATCTATGTTATTATTATTTTTATATTTATTTAGGTTGATATTTATTTAAAAATAGATAAATATTAGTATTAATATGAATGAAAAAAATAGTTTTTTGTTGTATATTGTTATTAAGTTATGTGAGTTTTGATATATTAATATTAAATTATAATGGGTTGATGATTGCTATTTTATTTATATTAATTTAGGTTGTAATTTATTTGAGAAAATATATAAAAATTGATATTAATGAATATAAATATTATATGAAAATTATATTATATTTATTATATTAATTAAATGTTTGAAACAAGTTAAAATTATGTTTACATGGTATGCATAATATATATATGGATTATTTTGTAGATTTTATAAAATTTAGGGACTATTTTATAATTTAAAAAAGTTGATCAGTATTAATACTGGTATTAACTGATACTGATACAATACCATTTCAAAGTAAAATTGGTACTGTTACGATACTGATTTTCAAAACATTACTAACAATACATACGTTTTAACAAAATCCAGTGAGTAATTGAAAAGTTATTTTTCATTAACAAAAAGCAAGCACACCCACGCATGCAATACCAAAATTTGAACAGCATATGTTGGCAAGAAAGCTGGAGAATCACCCATGCTATAACGGTACTTCTGTGGGAAGGATAATCAACGAAAGCAGTTTTATTAATAGTACCATGTTTGATCCCATAATTTATAGACTGACATTAAATTTTGTCAAGTAACCATCATTTATGAAATTGCAAGCAACCTTCTATTTAATGGACAGAAGAAATGTTATGGAGAAAGCTGGCATGCGTCGAAGCGTGGTTTGGCAAGGACGTGGAGAGGTACTTTCCTTCGCACAGAAAGCCCAAAATATTCTGTATTATCTATGTCCTCGGGATTGACACCAGGAGGGAGATCCCAGTCAAAGCTGTGGAGAAGTTGTGCAAGACCAAGTTCCAGAACAACTGTTCCGAAATTCATTCCTGGACATCCTCTTCTACCTGCTCCAAAAGGCAGTAGCTCAAAATTCTGGCCCTTAAAGTCAATGCTACTACCCACAAATCTTTCTGGATCGAAAGTGTCGGGATTTTCCCATATCTTTGGGTCCCTTCCTATAGCCCAGACATTGATGTAAATTCTTGTCTTAGCTGGAATATTGTACCCGTCAATGACAACATCTTCTATTGATTCTCTTGGAATTATGAAAGGACCAGCAGGATGTAATCGGAAGATTTCTTTGATTACAGCTTTCACGAAGTGCAGATGTTGCAGATCACTCTCTTCCACTTTGATTTTCCCTCCAACAACAGTCCTTACTTCAGCTTGTACTTTTCTCATAACGTGAGGACACATGATCAACTCTGTCATCGCCCAATCCAGTGTTACGAAAGTTGTATCGGTTCCACCAGCAAGCAAATCCTGCACATATATTAATAGTTAGCAAAAAATAATAATAAACCAGTAATTTTTGGGGTTCAATTCCCAGTTTTGAAATTGCAAATACAGTGTTCTAAACGCACCAACAGGACGGCTTTAATGTTATTCATAGTAAGAGGTATTTCAGCAGATCCACTCTTCTGTATATCGAGCAAAATGTCCACTATGTCCTTGCGCTCCTCACTTTTTGTTGCAGAATTTATGTGTTCACTGATTACTTCGTCAAAGAATTGGTCAAATCGCCCGAATGTCATCTGGAGTTTTGATTTCATGCTTGTTAAGTTTTGAACAAACCCTACAGAAGGAAAATAGTCTCCGAGACTGAACCCTCCAAGCAATGTCTGAAAATCGTGAAGCATGTCATCGATCCCATGCCTATCATATTCTCCTGCTTCTGTAAAATTCTTGCCGAGTGCAGCTCTGCACAGGACGTCATTTGTATATTGCTCAACCAATTTGCTCAGGTTGACAATTCCAGGGTAGGGCTTTGCAACCCGACTCACCAAACGGGCTACTTCTTCTTCTCTGACAAAGCTGAAGGATTGAACTCTCCTGGCACTAAATAGCTCAAGTACGCAAATTTTCCTTAAACTTCTCCAATAAGCACCATAAGGAGCAAATGCTATATCTGTGCAGCCATAGAGTAGGATTTTGGCAGCGACGAGTTGGGGACGACTAGCAAAAGCAATGTCGTGGGTTTTTAGTGCTTCCTTTGCCAGTCTAACGGAAGATACCACCAAAGTTGGGATTTCACCAAGTCGTAAGAACATTATTGGACCATACTTCTTTGCCAGGCGGTCAAGAGATATATGAGGCATGTCACCAAGCTGATGGAGATTACCGATGATTGGCAAAGTTGGAGGGCTTGGTGGGAGATTCAGCTTTGTTTTTCTGGACCTCTTCTGCAATACATACTTCAGCGTGATTGCTAGTAAAACTGATGCTACAAGGAAAACAATCTTCGAGCTTTGGTTCAGCCATTGAGGGAGAGCCATTCCAAATTTCCACTAAAAGGGTTTTACAAGGAATTGGTAATTGAGTTATGCCACATTTGAATAACCAACCATTCCCAATGTCCACACAATATAAAGGAAAGTTTTAGTGTGACCAAGTCAAATACGTGGATTTTTCTTTTTTTTTAATATGGTGTGACAATTGGAAATTATTTTCTACTCAATTTTTACCGTTAATATATCTATTAATCCGAACGGGAATTCCTACGGTGTTTAATTATGGGCGGAACTAGTTTCCTTATTCTTCATATCGTGTATGATGCACCTAAAAAGTTGGCAGCTACTTATCCCCTTTGGGCTTGAGTTGTCACGCTATCAACAGCAATAAATCTACTTGTTTTCTATCTAACAAAATGAAAAAAAAAACACATAATTTGTCCTTTACTTGAGTACGTCCCCTTAATCTCCCAAGCAAAATACTTTTGTTTGTTGATATCAAGGTTGGAAAGCAACGGAAAGGAATAACATTATATGTATGATTTTAATCTTATTCTTACAACAACAACAAAAAAATCTTGGTCTTAGGTGTTTCAGATTTTATCCTGTTCTTATATTTTGTTTTCAAAAACAAGAAGAAAATCATGCTTATACATTTTAGAAATAATGTTTTCCACATGATTATCATGTTGGATGTATCTTTAATTTTAAACGTTTTAAAACATTTGTAGTAGATTATAATTCACAATCCTTTTTAAATGAAATAAAAAGTACTAATAACTAGTTACTTAATAAATTAATAAGACTGATAAGAATATTTTGAATAAACAATGGCTAATAAAAATAGACAAAACTTTTACAATAATCACATAAATAACTGCAATATAATTATTATGATTTTATTATTCTCGATCATCATGTTATAGTCATAGGCATTTTCCTATAATCCTGGGACATCTATTGTATGCAGACTATCCATCACTGACAAATTATTTGAGCTCTAAGTATTCATTCTTTTAAATTCACACGATACTAGAACCCACAAACTAGTTGGGATTGTTTACATACGGTAAGAAAATACGCGAGTGGTGCAACAGAACTTTAACAGTTTTTTGTTCATTTACATTCTATGGCCGACGTTTACTCTCTCATGTTTTCTATGAAGTTTGAATTCTTGCTTTCTCTTTACCTAAAACAATTTCAACTGCTGTCACTTGGGAAGGTGCAGACATGTCACTCAAATTAAAACTTGTTGGTTGTTAAACCAAGCTTCACTAGGTTAATTAAGTTGTCAAAAGCAACCGACTAATACAATTAATGGCAAAAGATATGAATTGTCCCTCAATGTTTTATAAAGGATTTAATTTGTCTTCTAACATTTTACAGGGTATTATTTTATTCCATAACGTTTGAAAAATAGTCTAATTTGCCTCCTCATATTTACAAAAATGGTACAAATTACCCCCTAAACATTGTTCTGATGATTTTTTGTTCGTCAATGGCTGACGTGACATGGTAATATGGCATGTGAGACTCATATACCATGTTAGCGTTGACTAATAAGAAGTCAACAAAACAGTGTTCACGGGACAATTTGCACCATTTTTATAAACGTGAGGGGGTAAATTAGACTATTTTTCAAACGTTATAAGATAAAGTAGTATCCTGTAAAACGTTACGGGGAAAATTAAACCCTTTATAAAACGTTAAGAGCTAATTCATACCTTTTATCTTTTAGTGATATTAAAAACATTAAAAGTCTTTTTAATCACTTTACAATATTAAGGATTAGTAGCTCTTTCTCATTTATCAAAACAAGAAAATTTCTTCAAATTTGAGTACTAATTATCTTCTCCAATATAATAATAATAATAATAATTTAAACCTAAAATTTAATATAACTTGGATAATTGAGATAACTTTTTGTCCTACTTAATTTATAAAAAAACATTCTAAAATATTTTTATCCTACTTAAAAGCTTGTAATATGGGATTACATATTTTTTCCAAAAAAAAGGGATTACATATAAGTAGAAAAAGCCTCAAATGACACTGAATCAATTATCACATAATTTTCTATAGTAATTTAAAAATTAAATCAGAATGATTCACTTGATAAAATTATTTAATAAATTAATTGAATTATATATTTAAATAATAAATTAAGGAAAGATTGGTCTGGTGACCGCGTAGTTATTTTTTGGTAAAAAATATGAATTAACCCTCAACGTTTTACAAAGGGTTTAATTTGCCCCCTAACGTTTTACACGGTACCACTTTGCCTCCTAATGTTTGAAAAATGGTCTAATTTGCCCCTTCACATTTATAAAAATGGTACAAATTGCCCCCTAAACACTGTTATATTGACTTTTTATTAGTCAACACTAACGTGGCATGTGAGTCCCACATGCCACGTCAGCATGCCATGTCGGTGTTGACCAATAAAAAGTCAACAGAACAGTATTCATGAGGTAATTTGTACCATTTTTGTAAACGTGATGGGACAAATTAAACTATTTTTCAAGCGTTATGAGGCAAAGTGGTACCTTATAAAATATTAGGGGGCAAATTAAACCCTTTGCGAAACGTTAAGGGTCAATTCATACATTTTACCTACAACTAATTCATTAACTATTTTTATCGGCTTGCTATAAATGCTAGTTGATTCACAAAGTATTTGTTATAAATTGTTTAAAAAAACTTGCATAGAAGAATCATTTAAAGCCCTAATCAAAAGTAATTAGTAGAATTATAGTGTAAGTTAAATATTAGATAATAATAGTTATTTAGGATTTAATTTGTTAAGCATATACAAAAAATTTGTCATATACAAAAAATATAGTTAAAATTGCTTACTCCTTTCTTTTATGTCCTTTCTACCTCTTCCCTGTATATTCTTTAATTTCCATTATTTGGTATTAGAGTCACCCAATGTGTGTTCTTTAATTTCTAATATTTGGTATCAGAACTAAGCTAATTCAAGATGGCATCAAGCAAACAAGTTATTTAATTTATGCAAGAAATCTTTTTTAAATTTGATAGAAAATTTTTTGTAATGTGGAAACAATTAATAGTGTAGTTTTAAAAGAACAACAGATATGTATAAATTTTAGAAAAAGTGTTCTCTTGAAAAGAAAGATGCAATGTCTACATATTTGGATTGTGATCATTCTCTTAATAAGAGAGTCTTGTTCTTGATTTGTCAGTCCATAGAACTGCCAGTCCTTGAAAAGAATATTCCATACCAATATAGTTAAAGAGCCATAAGGTATTTTACTTAAAAACAAACGAAGGTGTAGGCCAGTTAAAAGAACACTATTATAAGGACTAGAAAGATAGTCCAAGCTAATGGAGTAAGGCAAGGAAGAAAGTAGTTATGATTATTTTTTACATGTTGAAAACATAATTAACGACATGAGAAATAATTGTGAGAAAATTACTAATTTTTAAGTTGTAGAGAAAACTGTGTATTTTATAAAATCAATTTGATTATATTGTGACAATTATTGAAGAATTCAAATACCTTAATATAATGCCTCTCAATGATCTCGAGTCCTCATAAGAAAACCATGAGATATGGATGAATGATAGATCACCTAGTATAATTAAGCAATCATTGAAAGCGAAAATGAATTTAAAAAATTAAAAGGAGCTGTCCCTATATAAAATAAAATCTAGTCAAGGAGATTACATCTAAGACTTGGTGAAAGATAAAGAAATAATAATTGAGATTTTTGCATTCTAAGATCAAGTTGCAGTCATTTTACTAAGACACTTAAAGTTGATTCATTTATTAAGTTAAAGAAAATGTTAGGAATGATATAAAGGGCACACTTGGTTCAATAGAGACAATATTAGTTTTTAAACCAAGCTTCACTTGGTTAATTAGGTTGGCAAAAGAAATCCACTAATATAGTTAATTAATTACCTATTTTTTAGTGACTTAATTTGTTGTAAATTTAAGTTAAATAGTAAATTATTTGCTATAAATAAATTTATATTAAAGAATAATTTAGAGTCTTAATTAGAAGCAATTAGTAGAATTCTAGTTTAAATCAAATATTAGATAATATTAGTTTTTTAGGATTTTATTATCATATTATTTAGTTTCATTATGGCAATTTATCGAATACAAAAGAATTCAGTTATATTTGCTTACCTCCTCTATTATACATCTTCTATTCTGCCTCTTCATTGTGTATATTCTTAAATTTCCAACAGAAATCATTATCAATATCAATGATGTTATCATTTTATCATTTTCTTTTACTAAAAATATAAGCTATAATTTTTAGGGATTTAAAGTATTGATAATAAGATATGAGATCTACCAATAGTTTAAATTTTAGGCAGTTGTAAGGAGGAATTATGTATATGCCTTTCAATGGAAAAAAGCATACAAATAATGCCAAGTACAACATGGAACGGTAATGTTGACCTGCCTAACACTAGAAAAGAAAAGCTTCACTGCAGGGATAAACGTGAAATATGCTAGCAAATATGTGAGATTGCAATACAATAAGCGGAACGAGCATTCACGAATTGGTATGGATATGCATAAAAGAACCAGTTGTAAAATGGATTGAAAAGACTCTCTATTTGGTTATTAAATATGCATTTTTTTTACCTAATCTCTTTGCACAATTTTATTTAGTAGAGGGTGAAGCAATTAACCAGGACATTAAATGTTAAAAAGAACCTGAATCCATGATAACTTTTCTTCTTGAATGTTTATTCCCTCTCTGCCTTCTGTTAATCGTTTCTGATGATTTGAAACTGCTATTATGATCTTGTGTTAATACTTGCATAACACTTGGATTAATGAAGGGAGAGGGAAAGGCTATTGGCCCGTGAGCCCAACATCGTTAATGCCTAATAATCATTATCTTGGGCTCATATATATTGGACTTTAAGTATATGGGCCATTTAATTGTTAAATAATCTAACAATCTCCTACTTGACCCATGTTCTGACTTGATGATTCAACAACAAACTTTAAATTAAGATGATGGGATCATGATGGGCACAAGTTATTTAACAACGTGATTCCTTCCATGTATCACATAATCAACTTAACATATAAAACTTTAAGTGGGTAATTCTGGAATTGTTATCACACAAAAACAATACTTGTATACAACATAATGTAGATAGCAACTAAATGAGCAAAAACATTATTATTATTGAATTCACAAGTGTCAAAAAAATTCGAGCAAGACAATCATATATATATATATATATATATATGTACATTATGCTAACAAAGACTTATCGATAATACTCATCCTTTCAACATGGCCAATAAAGGGTTTGGGTGGTAATCCTTTAGTTAATGAATCCGCTATCATCATATCACTACCAATATGCTCAATTGACACTTTACGTTTTTGTACTTCTTATTTCACAGACAAGTACTTCAAATCCATGTGTTTCACACCCTTTGAATACTTGTCATTATTAGAGAAGAAAATGGTTGTGAAATTGTCACAATAAAGTCTTAACGTTCTGGAGATACTGTCGACAACGCCAAGACCGAAGATAAAGTTTCGCAACCACAATCCATGAATCGTGGCTTCAAAGCATGCCACAAATTTTAGTCTCTATAGTGGAAGTAGCAATGACAAACTGCTTTTCACTTTTCCATGAAACTGCTCCTCCAACTAATAGGAACATGTAACCGAATGTTTATTTCCTAAGTCTACACAACCGGTATAATTTGAATTCAAGTAGCCTATCACTTCCAGATGAGTTGACTTTCTGTATGTGAGTATATAATCCTTGGTGTCTTATAAATATCTAAGCACTTTCTTTGCAGCTTTCCAATGGTCTATACCAGGATTACTTTGATATTGGCCTAATATTCCAACAGCAAAACTGATATCAAGCCAAGTGCATGTCTGAGCATACATTAAGCTCCCAACTATTGATGCATAAGGAATAGACTCCATTTCTTTATGTTGAACCAAGGTGGTCCTAATCATGTGTTTTGATGATGATAAAACATTAGTCTTACTAATGTTTAAGTGTTTGAAATGTTTATAAGATAGGTTGATGGAACCTAAGGTAGAAGAGCCATCTTGAAGA
>JAOXYD010000022.1:38193-62913 GCA_028565735.1 Pinacopodium congolense | reverse complement strand
ATGTACACTAAGAGTCCAAGAGTCCAATATATATGAGCCCAAGATGATGATTATTGGGCTGTAACTTTATTGGGCTCGCGGGCCCATGGCCCTTTCTCTCTCCCTTTATTAATCAAAGTGTTAATCTAAAATTAACACATGAGAACAAGATCATAACAGATTTTCTAATCATCAGAAACAGATCAAACGAAAGGCAGAGTGGGAATAAATCACCAACCAGATATTATGGATTCAGGTTCCTTTTATGCTTTAATGTCCTGGATAAAATTGCTTTTATTGTCGTTTAAAGACTCATTTGCAGATTTCTTGGATAACAAAAAACTATGGAAGGAGATTATTTAGATGTCCAGTATATGGGATAAAGTGTATTTGTTTTTCAATTAACGTAAGTAAAATAGTATTATTAATGAACCAGTAAATAATTTCTTTCTTGATGACATGAAAAAAATCATTGCAATTTCTTATAATGGTATAGCAATAAATTTATTCCTAAAAGTGTGGATATCATCATTAGATGAAGGCAAAGGAACATGTTAATGTTTTACAATGAGAACAAGGGAGATGACAATAAACTTAGCTAGATATAGGGCTTGATGGTTTTGTCCTAAATTTTGTCAAGTGCTTCGATTGGAATATGCATGTACTAAGCACCAAAAATAAAAACATAATGAAGAACACACGATTTGCCAATTAAGAAAGAGTTTATATGGGTTGAAGCAAGTGCCAAGGTATTGGCATAAGAAATTTGATTCTTTTATAATAAATCATAGCTTCATAAGAACATATGTGAATCATTATGTATACTTCAAAATATTCTCAAATGGTAAGTTTATCATTCTTCTATTATATGTAGGTTATATATTGATAGTTGGACAAGATATTGTTATGATTAATGATTTGAAAAAGGAGTTGTTTAGCTCTTTTGATATGAAAGATTTAAGACAAGCTCAAAAGATTCTAGTCATATAGATTCTTCGTGATTAGAAAACTTAAAAGTTATGGTTGTTACAAGAAAATTATGTTGAGCGGATTTTGAATAGATTCAATATGAAGAGTGCTAAATTAGTTGACACACCCCTTACCAATCACTTTACACTCAGTAAGAAGTCTTGTTCATACACTCAAGAAGAAAAGGAAAAAATGGCATCAATTCCTTACTCCTTTGCTGTTAGGAGACTAAAGTATGTTATGGTTTACACTCAACCAGACATCGCTTATCCAATTGGTTTAATCAGTAGATTCCTCTCTAAACCAAGAAAAGATCATTGGGAGGCTGTGAAGTAGATCTTCAGATATTTGAGAGGTACTTCCAATATGTGCTTAGGTTTTGGAGATTCAAAACCAATTCTAGAAGGATATACAGATGAGAATATGACAGGTAACCTTAATCGTAAAAAGTCAACCTTAGGGTTTGTGTTTACTTTTGCAGGGGGCTATATCATGGTAATCTAAACTGAAAAAATGTTTAGCTTTATCCACTACTGAAGTAGAATATATTTCTTGACTGAAGTAAGTAAAGAAAAACATTAGATGAAAATAGTTTTTCAAAAGTTGGGTTTGAAACAAGATGAATACATAGTTAATTGGATAGACAGAGTACTCTGGAGTTTAGCAAAAATTCTACATTTCACTATCGTACTAGGCATATTGATGTTAGGTATTATTGGATTCATGATGCTGTGAACTAGTAAGAAATGAATTTGATGAAGATTCTCATAGATAAAAATCCTGTTGACATGACGACTAAGGTGGTACCCCAAACATCAATTCTATGCCAAGTTGGCAGGACTGAGTTGCAAATGAGCAGTTGATATACAGACGTCTCCCCATGGGCTAAAGGGGGAGATTTTTGGGCCTTTTGGCTTAAGTTTACAGCCCATGCTTTGATCAAAGAAGAAAAAAAAAGTGCAGTCTTTACATCTAACTACTCAAGTTCAAGATCTAAACTAGTAGCCAACCAAAGAATCACTCTAATAGAGCATATCTTCACAAATGAAGAGAAAATCTCATCAAAGTCAATTCCTTTCTTCTGATTAAAGATTTTAACCATCAAGCAAGCTTTATATTTTACTATTCTCTCCCCATCCATTTTCAATTTGAACACCCACTTGTTCTTTAGAGTTTTTCTACCTTTAAGAAGTTTAACAAGCTCATAAGTATTATTCTTCTTTAAATAATTCATCCTTTCCTGTATAGATTTCATCCATAGGGCTTTCTCTCTGTGATTTTGAACTTCTTGGAAACTGTCTGGCTCCTCCTCTTTAATAATTATAACATACTCAAAATCGGGATACCTAGTAAATGGATTATGTCCTCTAGCTGACCTCCTGATATGAAGCTCTTCTATGATTAAAGGTGGAGGGTTTGCTCCCCCTTCTCAATACCATCATCAATATCAACCTGTTCTATCATATCGCGAATCTCGTGCTCTTTATTTAGTTCTCTCCCATCTGTGACATTATTTGTTGTAGAGGAAATTGGCACAGGAAAAGAAATCTCACCATTGCTTATAGTCTTCTCTGATGTCTCAAAATCCAATAAGGTCTTGTGTTCCTAAAAGATCACATCTCTGATCCTGATGACCCTTTTCTTTATCAGATCCCATAAATTGTACCCAAACTCTGCATCTCCATAACCCATAAAAATACATGGAACAACCCTATCATCAAATTTATGTCTTTGCTCTTTAAGCATATGTACAAATGCCTTGCACCTAAATACCTTCAAATGAGAATAAGTAACATCTTTCCCAGACTATACTCAGGAATATCAAAGTCTAATGGAACTTATCTAGAACGGTTCATTAGGTAGCAAGCAATAGAAAGAGCTTCACCTTAAAATGGCTTAAGAAGGTTAGTCATTTTCAACATGCATCTAACCTTCTTTATGATGGTTCTATTTGTTCTTTCGGCTATACCATTATGTTGTGGAGTACCAAGAATAGTCTTCTCATGTCTAATTCCATGCTCTAAACAATAATTCTCAAGCTCTTTCAAAGTGTATTTACCTCCATTATCACTAGAAAGCACTTTAACGATGTCTCTTTTTCTCTTTTCACTATGACATGAAATTACTTAAAGCATTGAAAAACCTGGTCTTTTGTTTTTAAAATAAGCACCCAAACCACTTTCGTGAAGCATCATCAATAAAAGTAACAAAATATTGTCTACTTCCTATAGTATTCACATCAATAGGACCGTATACATCAGAGTAAACTAAGTAAAGAACATTTTTTTTCTTCTCATATGAGTTATTAAGAGAAACTTTGTATTGCTTATCCAATAAGAAAAAATCACAAGGGTTTAAACTCATACATTTGGCAAAGGAAATAAGAGACTTCTTTGTCAAAATCTGCAACCTTTTTTCACTCATATGTGCCAATCAGTTATACCATAGATCTGGAGAAGTTTCATCTTCAATTACATTCAGATAACCTTTAACCATCTTTAGTTGAGTCTTGTATAGTGTATAGCACAATTTACCTCTAGCAACCACCATTGAATCTTTAGTAAGTTTCCAATTCTTATTACCTAAGATATTGAAATAACCATCTAGATCTAAAGAATGAGTATAGATCAAATTCAGGCATAATTCTGGAATATTTCTCACATTTTTCAGAATCAATGTGCAACCTACATCTGTTTGCAAATAAATATCACCAATACCCACTATAGCTGCATAACTGTTGTTGCCCATCTTTATTCTACCAAATTTTCGTGATTTATATGTAGTAAAGATATCCTTTTTAGATGTAGTATGATAGGATGCTGCTAAGTCAATAATCCAATCAATACAAGAATCAATGACATAGCTTTCATCGTCATTAAAGAAAAGTTCAACCAACTCTTCATCTTCATCAGATACAGCTGTAGTGGTGTTTTGATCATTCACCTTCTTTTGATTATTCTCATCATTTTGTTCCTTTTTTCATACCATCTAGTTTCTTCTCGTATGCCCCTCCTTACCACAGTGATAGCAAATAAATTTCTCTTTTGATTGTAACTTACCTCTAAATTTAAAACGTTTCTTCGGGCCTTTACTTTTACTCTTACCTCTGTTAGCTTTGACTGTGACAAGAGCCTGTGAAGTATCAATGTCCATATCCGTCCTTCTAGTCTCCTTATTATGCAGACTATCTTTCACCATAGATAAAGACAAGACACCATTCGAAGCAGAGTTACTAAGAGATATTACCAAGGTCTCCCAACTATCTAGTAAAGAGTTCAAGAGTAATAATTTCTGCAATTCATCATCTAGTGTTATTTTCATAGTGCTCAACTGATTTACTATACCCCGAAAATCACTCAAGTGTTATGCAATTGACTGCCTATCTCTAAGTTTCAAATTTACAAGCTTTATAATAACAAAAGTTTTCATCTAAGCATTTTTCCTCTCGTACATATTCTCTAGTTTATTTCATAACACTTGGGCATCAACTTCTTTGCCTATATGATTATAAACACTGATATCAACCCACTTTTTAATAATTCCTATAGTCTATTGTGCATTTTTCCCTATCATCATTAGTTTTTCCATTTGGCTTAGTAGTTCTTAATTTAATTGGATCATATAAATCCTTATAGTAAAGAAGATCCTCCATTTTCGACTTCCAAATTGAATAATTTGAAGTTAACAATTTAATCATTGATCTCACAAAATTCTCTATTTTAATTCACACAAATAATCCCAAATCTACCAAATCACGGTTCTAATATCACTAGTTGGGTCTTATGTTGCCAATATCAAATGTACAAATTAAAACAATCATAAGTACAAAATGAATACCTCAAAACACAATATCAATAATAATAAACAAGAAAATCATCAAATCACGGAACACAAAATTTACGTGAAAAACCTTTTTGTGTAGAGGGAAAAACCACTGGTCAAACTTTGAATTTAAATTCACTATTAAAAATCAACAAGTACAAAATATTCTCATCCAAATGAAAATTCTTGAATGATCTCATCAAGAATATTAGAGAAATAATTATCTAAAACTACTCTAAAAAAACTTGCTAAATTAAGTGTATTTGATTTTAAAAAATAAGTAAATAACTTGCATTAACCTTCTTTAGTTTGTGCAAGCATTAATAGCCTCTTGTTTTCAAAAGTAATGGGCACACCAACATTTTAAGCACTCTTCTCTTATTTTTGTACGAGAGAAAGCAACAAAAATGAGGACACACCCTTGAAAACAGCGGCTACATTAAGAAAAAGAGAGCTCTTCCTTCTTTTTTTTTTGGTTATTTCTTGTAAAACAATTTTTTTTTTATCAAAGCATGGGCTGAAAACTTTAACCCAAAGGCCAACACATAAGAAATGACATGGGCTATTGTTATGACTCTCCCAATAGCTTAGACGATGTTATTTCAACAACCCAATTAATTTTTTTTTGTACAAAAGTTAACAATAGGTAATTAGGTAATATTTAGAGGATGTTTAATTGAGTTGTTAGTTGTAATTTTGTATTGTAATTGTTATATTGTTATATTGATAATTGTATTTTTTAATCAATTTTTATACTGTATTAATATATTTTCTTTATCAATTTTTGTATTTAAAAAAACTGAAAATTAAAATTAAAAATAAAAGTCAAAGTAAACAAGCCCTCAGTTAAAGATAAAGGAATATTTGATTGTTTATAAAATTTAGGGTCTAAAGTGAAAAAGGACCAAATTATAACAGGGTCCAGCGGCAATAACCATATAAGTTATTTGTTCTTTTTTTTTTTTCAGTTGACAAAAGTTCGAGTATGGTGACCACTTCTGTTACGAGAGAGGTCAGTTTATAGAGAAGATTGAAGTTCGAGTACGGTGACAAAGTGGCCTTAACTCGTAGCCAGAACTGATTTTGCTCGAACTATATTTAGTAGTAATTAAGTCATAGCTTGCCATGAAATTTACACGGTTTACACTGATCTAGAGCAATTATGTTTTCGTACAAGGATTGTATATAAAAGTAAAAAATTAACCTCAACGTGGAGACCATCAAATGAAGAATTTATCGCGTTGTTTTAAATATCGTATCGGTACTAGTATTGAATTTGTTTAAAAAATTGTATGGTAACGGTACCGTTTCGGATAATTATTTAAAATTATAAATTAATTTTTAAAATTTTTAAAATTTTTAAAATAATCTATAAATATATTATATTGTGTAGTTTTTAACTTAACTTTAAACTCAAAAAAATTAAAATACAAAATTTTTCTTAAAAAAATTTAATTATTTATTTATTTATTTTTGTATCAGTCGGTATTGGCGATATCGGTCGGAACCGACCAATACCGACTAGTATTTATATTTAGAACGGTATTGAAAACTTTGATATATCGGGGACATAAAGATCTACATTGCTATTTGAACCAAGACCCAATTACCGACTGTAAAACGTGTTTGAAAAGAAAATTGTCATTTTTTAAGAATAATATAATTGAAAATAAGTCTATTAGTTGATACTGGTATTATTCTTTTTTGCAAAATTATCATGATTCCAGGATTTCTGAAAGTTATGTTTTTCACTCAATTATCATGCTACTGTATCTTCTTCTGTATAATTTTTCTGTAGATTATAGTATGCAATTCTTGTCAAAGAAGTAAGGAGTCAATACTACATTAACGAAACATTAAGTTCATAGGTGAAAGAACATGCCCTAAAAATTCAAATGAAAACCATATAACGCGTACAATAAATGCAATTGATAACTGCCTCACCAACATAGAATATTGTTGGATGATTGCTTCGTCCATCTGCAATAACCGATTCTTCATTTTTTTATTGTAAATAAAAAGATGATTATTATGGTTTTAGGCCTAGTCACTTTCTTCCGTCCTAACACATGGAGTTCGTTCTGATCAGGGAAGCTTCCGTTGAACTCATATAAAAAATTACAAATATGGCTGAAGATTTCAATAAAATTACATATTTATTTTGCGCAAGAAACAAGTTTCATTTCTTAATTTCATGCAAAACTTAAATACAAACTCTGAGCTATTTGATGACTTTCAAAGCATCAGCCTAGGGAGAGGACTGCATATGTTACTAGATATTGTTTTTATCCATTGAAAAACTATGCCCTTGGGAGAGGTTGTAGATCGTTTTCTTTCATTTGCATTCTACTTTAAAATTTAAAATTTTAAGCTTGTCTCTAAAAAAAATAGTCAACAAAATCTTTTTTCTTTCTTTCTAATGTATATTCAATATATATACAACTGATTTTATTTTATTTAGAAGTTCAGTTTCATCTTTCAATTTGAATTTTGACTAATTTTTTAAAAAATTTTGAATTTAGTACAAACACTTTTACATTAATAATCCATGGCATGAGACGTTTATCTGGCCTTGTTTACTTTGACTTTTGTTTTTTGTTTTGGTTTCCTGTTTTTCTAAACGCAAAAATCGATTAAAAAATCACACTAATACAGCACAGAAATCGATAAAAAAAACACAATTACCAATACAAAAATACAACAATCACAACACAAAACCACAATACACAACCCAACTAAACATCAGTTAAGCATATTTTACCAATTATATTTAAGTCAAATCTTGAAATTCTTGAACCCCTGCATAATTTTGTCACCTACTTGTATCAATAGATGTTATCCAATGGGTTTGCCACTGATTCTAAATCCATATGTTTTTTTAATTTTTGGTACGGCTTCTTCAAATATTCCAACCAATTTGCCAATACACTTTCCTGCTATTGCAACTTAATTCTAACGGATGGTGTAGATATTCATAATCAATTTATCAACAAGCCGAAGCTTATCATCTACAATTGATAATATAGCTATCCTAATTAGTATCTTCCAAATTTGAAGTCCCCTGAACAAGAAAAAATTGCATGAGGAATGCAAATAAAAGAAAACGATCCACAACCTCTCCCAAGCACATAATTTTCATTACATAAAATCCAAAATCTAGTAGCATATGCAGTCCTTTCATGATGCCAAAAGAAGAAGATGTTGTCATTGAGGGGTGCAATAATCCACCTAAGACAAGAATTTACATCAATATTTGGACTATAGGGATGGACTCAAAGATAAGGGCCTACTTATTGTTTTTATATTATATCACAATTTTAATTTTTTAATTCTTAATTTTAAATTAATAATTAATAAATCTGCACACACACAAAAATTCCAACACTTGCTGCATCGGAACGAAATCAGATATGGGAGTTGGCTTTTTCTATCACATGGTAAAGCTATAATAGGCTGCAAGCCGGTTTATAAACTCAAGCATATAAGGCAGATTATTATTTGACACTTGTAGCGATTAAAGATTGACATTTGAAGCAATTAGACATCAGAGGTCACGATCACCAAATCAGATTCGGGCAACTTATTATTGATTTATGCCTTCTTAGTTGTGAATTTATGACATATTTTATGAAAAGTATTATATATCTTATACATGTTATTTAACTGACTAATATATAAGATAAAATTTATAAAATAAATATGTATTATAAATAAAATTATGATAGAAATCATAATTATAAAATTTATGTTATAATTAAATATTGTCCTTATTTTAACACATTTCGTGCAGAGATGGAAGCATTTTCTCTTGTAGGGAATATAAAAAAAAAAACTATTTTGACACTTATAGCGATTAAAGATTGACATTTGAAGCAATTAGACATTAGAGGTCACGATCACCAAATGAGATTCGGGCAATTTGCTTCGCGTACGCTGACATAATGATTACGACCCTATGAGCCTTGCATTTCTCCGGAATGAGAAGGGATGAATATCACATCCCTCTCAACAGCTAGAACGTGCTTTTATTTTGTAAATCTGAGTCACAGGCAGAATTTCCACGCAAAAGAGCACGCGTACGCTGTCTGTTAATACTGAAAACTGGTGAAAGCTTATGGAAGAATTTGATTAAGGTAAAACATGATTAATATATGATCATATTGAACAAGTTAAGAGACGAAAATGCAAATTAAAAAAGCTTTGGAGATCAAAAAGAAAATGATATCTACGTCGAGCATCTAGTAGTTTTTTCGCGTGTAAGGCATGCAAGGACATTAAAGCTACCGTCTTCATTTCAAATTATAAAAGAAATTTCAGTAACAAGTTATTCGGTCAAAAAAGATACACATGAATTCAATTTCCAATACAATACAATACACTTGATATGCATAGCAAATATTTTAAATTTTATTTACAATTTTAGTAATATCCTTACATTTAATTTTCATAAAAACTTCATATATTAATTTAGTATTTTGGTTTCGTTAAAACATAATTTTTATATTAAATATGGCACCAGTTTAAACACAAGTATTATATTTGGTAAGATTTGTTATGAATTATTGATATGTGAAATGGTTTGTACTAAATTTTAAATTTTAAATAATTAATCAAATAGATTTAGATAATGAAATTAAACTTTCAAATAAAGTTAAAGAACCAACTTGATATGCAGATTACACAAGAAAAACAAGGTTGTGTATTATAATTTCCTATGGATAATTTGTTAGAAAATCTAATTTAATATTCTAATGTTACTCAAAAGTTTAGTTAGGTTCCTTGGCTATTTTTTTTCTTTTTCTTTTTTTTTTACTTTCAAATTTAACTCTTGAAATTAAATTAGCTCAAAAGTTATCCACAAAAACATCTAAATATAACAGTTTTATGTAATCTGATAATTACACAATTTCTTACATTTAATTGATTTTAGTGATTATTACAAAATCAAATTTAAATTTATTTTACTAATTAACATTGAAGATATAACTGATAAAGGTATAGTTAGAGATCTAAATAAAACATTTTAACAAAATCTAATGACAAATTTAAAAGTTTTTCTTCATTAGCCAAGAAGCATGCACACCCGTACATGCAATACTAAAACTTGAACAGCATATGTTGACAACAAAACCGGATAATCACTGAAACTACAGCGGTAATTGTAATGGAAGGATGATCATAGTATCATGTTTGATCCCATAATTTATATAGTGGAAAGCAACCTTCCATTTAATGGACAGAAGAAATGTTATGGAGAATGCTGGCATGAGTTGAAGTATGGTTCGGCAATGACGTGGAGAGGTACTTTCCTCCCCGTAGAAATCCCAAAAACTTCTGTATTATCTATATCTTCAGGATTGACACCAGGAGGGAGATCCCAATCAAAGCTGTGCAGTAGTTGAGCTAGACCAAGTTCCAGAACAGCTGTTCCGAAACTTATTCCAGGACAACCTCTTCTACCTGCTCCAAAAGGTAGCAACTCAAAATTCTGCCCCATAAAGTCAATGCTACTACCCACAAATCTTTCTGGCTTGAATGTTTCGGGATTTTCCCATATTTTTGGGTCCCTTCCTATAGCCCAGATATTGATGTAAATTCTTGTCTTAGCTGGAATATGGTAGCCGTCAATGACAACATCTTCTATTGATTCTCTTGGCAGTGTGAGAGGACCAGCAGGATGTAAGCGGAAGGTTTCTTTGATAACAGCTCTCATGAAGTGCAGATGTTGCAGATCACTCTCTTGCACATTTCTTTTTTCTCGAACAACACTCCTTACTTCAGTTTGCGCTTTTCTCATAACGTTAGGATTCATGATCAACTCTGTCATCGCCCAGTCAAATGTTATGAAAGTTGTATCGGTTCCAGCAGCAAACATATCCTGCACATATATTTACTAGCTAGCGAAAAATAATAAATCATTAGTTTTTTATGTTCAACTCCAAGCTTTGACTCAGAAAATAGAGTGTATTCAACTGACCAACAAGATGGCTTTTATGTTATTCATATTAAGAGATATTTCCGCAGATTCACTCTTCTGTATATCCAGCAAAATGTCCACTAGGTCTTTGCGCTCCTCATTTTTTGTTGCAGAATTTAGGTGTTCACTGATTACTTCATCAAAGAATTGGTCAAATCGCCTGGATGTCCTCTGGAGTTTTGATTTCATGCTTGTTAAATTTTGAACAAACCCTACAGAAGGAAAATAGTCTCCAATACTGAATCCTCCAAGCAACGTTTGGAAATCGTGAAGCATGTCATGGAATCCATGCCTATCATATTCTCCTGCCTCTGAAAAATTCTTGCCAAGTACACATCTGCACATGACGTCATTTGTATATTGCTCAAGAAATTTGCTCAGGTTGACAATTCCAGGATAGGGCTCTGCAATCCGACTCACCAAACGGCCTACTTCTTCTTCTCTGACAAAGCTGAAGGATTGAACTCTCTTGGCACTAAGTAGCTCAAGCATGCAGAATTTCCTTAAACTTCTCCAATAAGCACCATAAGGAGCAAATCCTATATCTGTGCATCCATACAATAGGCTCTTGGCAGCGACAAGTTGAGGACGATTAGCAAAAGCAATATCGTGGGTTTTTAGTGCTTCCTTTGCCAGTCTAGCGGAAGACACCACCAAAGTTGGGATTTCGCCAAGTCGCAAGAACATTATTGGACCATTCTTCTTTGCCAGGCGGTCAAGAGATATATGAGGCATGTCACCAAGCTGATGGAGATTACCGATGATTGGCAACGTTGGAGGGCTTGGTGGGAGATTTAGCTTTGTTTTTCTAGACCTATTCTGCAATACGTACTTCAGCGTGATTGCTAGTAAAACTGATGCTATAAGGAAAACAATCTTCGAGCTTTGGTTCAGCCATTGAAGGAAAGCCATTCTGAGTTTCCACTAAAATTTTTACGAGGAATTGGTAATGGAGTTATGCCACGGTTCCCAATGTCTAAACAATATAAAGGAAAGTTCCAGGATGATAAAGACGAATACATTGGATTTTCTTTTTTTTTTTTTTTGGTGTGACAATAGAAAATTATTTTCTATTCAAATTTTATGATCAATATAACAAACTAATCCTAAAGGGAACTCTTACGGTGTTTGATTATCAACGGAACTAGTTTCCTTATTCTTCATATTGTCTATGATGCACTTAACAAATTACAGCCATTTATCCATTTGTTCTACCTCACAAAACGAAATAAAAAATAAAAAAGAAACTTCACAAGGTTTGTACTTTACTGGATTAGATCCCGTAATCTCCTAGCAAACAACTCATCTTTTTTTATATCAAGGTTGGAATCAAGCTACAAGAGCAAGACATGCTAACAATGTCATTAAACAAAGACCATAATTATTCTTTAGTCTATATTCTGTTTGGGAAATAAAATATAATATTTTTAATCATTATCATTATAAAGAATAAATTAATTTATATATTCCAATCTCTTTCCTATCAAAAAATTCTAATCTATAAATTTTAGTTTACTCTTATATTTTCAAACGAACATCATGTTTATATATTTCAAAAATTATGTTGTCTGATAATTATCAGGGTGCACCTTTAATTTTAAACATTTTAAAACATTTGTCCTAAATGTCACTGGGATACCGGGGTCATAACTTACTTCCTTAAAGATTAATATTAGGCAAGAATTCTTACAAATAAGATTCTCGGTATTCTGATCGAGATAAGAACCCTTCTTTAGATATTAAATCTGAAGGCTTGACTGTTAAAAATCTTATTGTATAAAATCTCTTTATAATACTAATTTCTCCTAAATCTCTTATCCAAGATATTCTGATGCACAAAATCCCATTTGAAGGTAAGTGTAGAGTATACTTATCTTTTTTTATAACTGAATTATATCATATAAAAAATTTAAGCTTTCTAGAGAAAGAAAACTTTTAGAAAGACATATACAAACAAGTACACATCTTATTGATAGAAGATTGTTCAATGATTACAATTAGAAAGAAGTCTTACTTTTATAGGAGAAGCAAGAACTAGCCAACAAAACAAATAAACAACCCCACACATATAAAAGATAAAATACAATGAGTAAAATATATAGGGTTTACTCCAGGAGATAACATGCCTTCGAGATAAAAGTGAATCTTTAAAAAAGATTAGAATTATTGGGTCAATGGTTGTCACTATCAAGAGGTCTTCAACCATCTTTTTAATTCATTTATAAAATACTCAATTTCTGGTTCTGTCCAAAAAAGAGGCCAAGTGTCTTGGGAATGCTGAAAATAAGATGGGAGGCCTAAAGACTGATGGGTTGATGTTTTGGAATTTTTAACCTGTTGTGATGATTCTCCAAGTTCAAACCAATGTTTCTTGGGTTGGTATCCAATCAAAGGGAGATTACCTATAAAGATATTAAAGCCCATGGAAGCAAGTTGATCACAAAAAGACCAATAACCTGCACTGGGAGTAATATGATCATTAATAGAAAAATCTTTTAGATATAGACCTAAAGATGTAGAAGTCAGAGGACATTCAGGTTTTAGATAATAATTGAGATTATCCAAAAAATAAAACAAATCGTCTATTACATCAATTTTATTATAAGACCAGGCAAGACAAGTGTCACTTATACTATAAGGGTGATGGACAAGGAAGAAACATTGAATACTCTGTTAGTGTAGATGAGTACTCTGGTATTAATAACAAGTAAGTATCAAATCAAGTTATTGACGTCATTTAAGGAGAGGCTAAAACCATTCAAAAAAAATCTAGAAAGAATATTCAAAATTGGCTAGGTTGGCTAAATGTTAGCGTACATAGAGAGGATATAAGGAAATAAGACAAGCATTGAGAGTAAATAATCCCCAAATATGCCACATAATAGGTTCTGAGACAGAATCATATAAATGATGAATAATTCTATAGGGAGTTTTAACATCAAAGAAATGAGAATGTGCTGTAACCTGGGAAAGGTTATAAAAAAAAGATAATAAAAAAGACTTTTTTTGCAGAAGAGTTGCGATTTCATCAAGAGTGGATGGAGGAGTTCAGGTGATGGGAGAAAAATCTTTTTTAATTTTTGAAAAGATGAGAAGATCTATTAAGGGAAAGATGAAGAAAGGAACAGGTATAGAAAAGGTAGGAGTAAGGAGTTGGATAGGTTTGCGAGGTCGAGAGAAGAAAAAAGCTAAAACATTGGTACGACCTTTGATATGGCAAACAATGAATTTATAATGGCAAGATCAATCTTTCTATCAAAGCAACTAGCTATTTGGAAAAATCTTTTTGGGAGGATCAAGAATATTTAGGAATGACGTGTTATCCATTTCCACTGCAAAATGACGAGAATAAAGATAAAAATTAAATTTTTAATCCCTCTTTTCATAGTTAAAATCTCTTTATAGCTGAAGTGATAACTTTTTTATTTCAAAATTTTTTTCACTAGCATGGCCACAATAATGACATTTTGTATTAATCTCTTCAATAAAAATATCACTCTAATAATCTGCACTAGCATCTGTAGGGAGAATGTGTACACCTTTACTCGAAATCTTTAAAAGGGGTGTATTTCGAGTCACCTGCTTTAAATATAGGATAGTTGTCATTTGTATCCTAGTCCATAGTGGATGATTTTTCTTTAATAACTTAGATAAGAAACTAGTATAGTTAGTTACATGGGGAATGAAATCTTGGATATAATTGATAATACCAAGAAATTGTTGAATTTGTTTAGGACTAAGATTTGAGTCTAAAAAATGAAAGAGTTCACTAGCAATGTGTAGATCAGGTTGGTAAAATCCATTATGGATTGCATACCTAAATTTCAATATGAGTCATCCCAATAGTTCTTTTTATTGAGGATAACATAACACCATATTGTGTTAGGAGATCTAAAAATTATTGTAGCAAAGCCTTATGTTCCTTATGGGTCATGCAATATAACAAAATGTCATTAATATAGACCGAAACACTTTACAAAATAGGTTGATAGATGCAAATCATAGCCTATTAAAAGAAGGATGGAGTAACCTTAAGCCCAAAAGGCATGAAATTCCATTGATATTAGGCATTAGAAATGCAAAATGCAGTCATGTATCTTTTTGTTGAATCAATACCCAATTGCCAAAATCTAACTTTAAAATCAAACTTGGAAAAAATCTTGGCTTCTTTGAGAAACAAAATTGGGGTATTAGTTTTGGCTAAGGGAAATTTATCATCCTGGAAAAAAACATTAAGCAGCATGTAGTCAATAACCAATTTTTTCTTACCATGTCTTTATTTAGCTCTTTTATTGACATAAAAAGATGGACAAGCCCAATCAGATTTTATGGGTTCAATTAAAACTTATTATAACAAGATAACACACTCATCTTGAGTTAATTTGAGATCATCAGGATTCATATCTAAATGCATTACCTTAGTTAGATGGATGTCTTCATTCTTTTTTAAAGGAAGATGAATTAATAAATGTGGATTTTTCCAAAGAGGACTAAAATTACTGAACTAGGCATGATTACTAGGACAATACTATAAGAACTTGTCATGAAGATCTTTATAAGAAGAAGAAACAATGGAAAACTCAAAAGATGTTTCAAAGTTTAGTATATGGAGTAAACTGACTTCCATATCTTATTCCAACAAGATTTGTAAATGAGCAGCTTTATAATAAAAATCTATACCAATGAGGATGTCTGAACCAGGAAGACAATTGCTAAGAAGTCTTGTCTATACCACCCAATTAGGAAAAAAAAACCTGATTCTAACTTTCCTTTTTTTATTAGGCCAATCTTAAAAGCTTTTCCATTAGCTATAGTAAAATATTCATAATGAGAAATACAGGCTTTAGGAGGTAAAATATCAAGCTTTATAACACTGCGACAAAAACTGGTATCCATATAACTAATAACTTTTATGGGTCGATCATATTTATCTTGTTTTAACAAATGGATTTGCACATAAGGTCTTTAAATAGAATTGGGCTTGAGCCAATCTTCCATACTCCAACATGGTTTATTGAGCATGTAAAGATTTTGCTCATCAGTATCATCATCATTGATGGATAGTCAAGGAGATCATCATTATCTTCATTAGATGAAGAGTTGATGACCAGAATGGGAAAAGTAGTTTGTTCAGTTTCATATAGTTGTTATTCAATAAGATCTTAAAGATTTGTATACTTTTGAAGGGCCATTATGGTTTTAAGAGATTCCAATAACATGAGATCGTTTTTAGTACGGTGAGGAAATTGTTTTGCAAAATGTCCAAATTTGTCACAAATAAAACAAAGATTTGCTTTCCTAGCATTAGGAGAGTGTCGTTTAAAGAATCAAACACCTCTTTTCTTATGAAACCAATAAGGATAGGATTTGCAAGAGGCTTGACAATGACGTCTATGGAATTGTCCTGAAAACTTATAATGAAATTGTTTCTTAGAATGATAATCACATTCTTTCTCTTCTTTGCACTTTATCTTTAGATGGGGTTTTTGGCAAGCATTTTGTACTTGTCGATTGCCTTTAAGCATTTCGTTGAAAATTTTATGATGTTCACATAATTTATCAAGAGTAGCTAAAGTCAATTGGTATATTTCACCAAGTGTAATGTAGTTCGCATCTCGACGTAAAGCATTGATAGAATGTTGTAATTCACATTAGAGTGCATCAAGAAGTGAGGCTATGAAGGTATGATGAAGGTTAACATTATTAAATCCATTTAACATATAGTATCATTATGACATACATTGAAAATGATGATGTAATCCTTTCAATTCAAAGAGCAAAAATTTATATCAAAATATTCTTGATGCATCTATTTATCAATCAATTAGAAATCTCCATAAAATTCTTTATAAAGATCAATTAAAAATCGTTCTACATTCGGGACCTGAAGAGTTGTTAAGCAAGTATATTGATCATACTCTGGCACCAATCTCTTAAAGATCTAGTGAAACGAGAAGTAAATTCAGTGAGTATAGCTCTTAATGTAATTCCAGATTGAGTCATTTGGAGATCAATCCATGCATTAAATTCATTGAAACGTTCTCTCCGTCGATAGGGAGGAATGTCATCAAACATAAACTAGGGACCATTAGATGGTTTAAGAGGAGGTTGTCCATTACCATGAGGTAGAGAAGTTGTCTGAAGAGGAGGATGGGTAGTACTTTCCTCTTGTTCATCAACTTTACTAACTTCAGGTTCATTTTCCTCTTGTTCATCAACATCACTAACTTCAGGTTCATTTTGACAAGAACCTGAATCAACCATCATCATTTTTGTTAACTCAGATAAATCAGCTACTTGGATAGATAAAGTAGAGTCATTTGAGTCATAATCATCAGAGGAAACAGTGTTATCTGACAATAAAGGAGCTAATGTAGCCATAGAAGGAGCCTTGTCTTTATGTTTTTTAAGGTAGAGGTGGTTTAGGAGATAAAAGAGGGGTTTTAATACGCAAAGGAGTATATCAAAGATTTTCAACAGGTTTCTTATAAATATAAGAGGGAAAAGGATTAACAGGTAGAGGTGGTGAAGGATGTAAAGGGGGTGTTTGGTGATATGATGAATAATTCATCTTAAAGATATTTGAATAATCAAAATCTTCAAGCTAAATAAGAGTAGGTTTAACAGGTGGCATGAAGGAAAAAGATTAAGGATAAGGCTCATAAAGAGATTTAGATTGTTCCATTTTCATATCTGTCTCAATACGTTATATCATAGACTGCAAACATCTTAATTCTTGTGTTTTTTCTTAGGTTTTGGATAAAAAAAATCCAAACTAAAGCTTTGTCCTTTAGTAGATCTTCTGAGATCATTTTCCAAATATTTGATCTAAATTTGCAAATTTTGATACAAAGTATGAACTTGAGACGAAACAGCATTGATCTTATGATGAACAATTTGAGTATGTTATGCTAATTCATCAAGCTTAGTATCAATACAAATAAGAACTTTGTTTTGGGCCACAACATTTTCTACTTTCCAATTAAGAGTCTCATCAGTGGGATTGGATGTAGGATGTCCATGAGTAGTAATCCTAGAAGAATAGACATAAGGAGTAGAGATTACTCTAGTGGTATCATTAATTTTGCTTTCAAAAGGAGGAAAATCTTCTTCATAGGATTTAATCATCATACATGGAATGAGAATGGGAGAATACATATGGGAAATCATGGGTTTGGGTTTCAAAGGAGGTAACCAATGTTCTTTCCCAATATCTTCGAGTAACTCAGAAACATTTTGAGGTTTAGATCATTGGGTTTTAAGTCTAACTAAAGGCAATCATCTGGATCTTGATTATGATGGCTACAAGAAATTGTCTATTGAGGGCAATAATAATAAATTTGTCGTTTTATCTTTTTTCGTTTTTCTTCTTTTATGTAATCAATTATGATGCTATTTGTGTGCTGCAACTCTAGGATTTTCATCTTCATCGTCATCAGATTGATTTGCACAGATCGTAAAAGTAGGCTCACACATTATAAGATCACCTCAAATTAAATGGCTGCGAGAATAGCCAATATACATAGGTTGACCATCAGTGTCAACATGATGAATAGGAGGGTCTCCTTTTTCTAACTCTATAAGACATCGCAAGTTGTAACATTAAAATAGAACTAGAAACATGATAAGGTTCTGGTTAGTCTTCAGAAGGTTTAGTGAAACGAGATTTAGTAGTTCTATCTCTTAAAGTCCTTAAGATTGGTGGACCTGTAGTATGAATAGAATGCCGATAAAGAAGATGAAACACCTTCTAATGATTGGTAAGCCAGGTAGTAGCCATCAAAATTTTCAATTCTCTAGGTGGTTTTTTTTTTTGGAATTTATATTATAGTAGTTTGATCATGAGCACAATTAACAGCCATATACAAAGCATCTATTTTGAAATTGGGAAAATTGAGATTAATAAGATGCAATCGGTAAATCATTTAGTGGTGTAAAGTAACCATAATAAGAGAAGGATCTTGAGTAGCATCAATGATTTTAACCTAGACTTGCAACCTTTCAAGAAGAGTAGGATCATCCAAACAAAGATTAAAATCTAGAGCATTGATGAGAATGACACTGCCATTGCTTAATGTAGTTAACAAAGTACCAATTAAGGCATTTTGATAACTAGCATAAGTCGTATCCAATAAAGCTATGTGGGTTATAGAAGGAATGTCTTTACGACCATGGAGTGTTAATACCAGGTGAATTGCTCCAATATGAAGTCAAGTATGGCGTTGTTCCCTCCAAAAGGCAATAAGTTCTCTTAAAGTTTCAAACTTTGCATATTGCTTTACAGATTTAGACCTTAAATCATATTGTTCCATATGAGAACTTTGAATTATTTCACAAACTTTGGTTGATTTGTACATAAAATCATTTTAATACTTTAAGTCCATAAGTGGTCTCGATGATAGATACTATAAGGATTGAAGAGAGATAGTGAAGTGTCTGAGATACGATTTTCTTTAAGAAGATGAGTTATTTCCACAAGATGTTCAATCTTATTTTAAATCACTCATTTAACTTGAGCAGGAAGTTAGGCTATGGATAAGTAGAAGAAAGATGAACAGGATCATCAGTTGACTCAGGAGTAGAAGAAATGGAGGATGTAGCAAATTTCCTTTAAAGTTCTCTAGTGAGCCCTATAAGGAGAAAATCTCGTTTATGTGAATCTAAATAGTAGGCCTTTGGCAGTGACAAAGTAATATCATGGGTTGTCAATGCTTCCTTCAGAAATCTAGTAGAAGACAATGTTGGTGTGCCCGTCATTTGGAGACTATTGTTGATATTATGGAATGAGAACAAACTATGTCCATAAAATATGAAATTCCATAATCTAAGTGAAAATTATTATCTTCCTAAAACATGTATAGTGTATAATTTATGAAGAAAAAACTGTGTATTCAATTTATCATCATGTAAATGAAGTGCCGTTTTCATCACAGTCTGAGCATAGACTCAAGGACTTGTAGGATTTTTGTTTTAATGTGGAATAATAGAAAAACAAGAAAATGGGAGATCATACTCCTTGCAGGAAGTTCTTAAGGAGATTCTTCACTCTTTAAATACCTAACATCTAGACCATCTCAAATGTTGAATCAAACACCCGCTTCAACAAACATATAAACCTCTAGTGACACCAGTTGGCGTTAAATACTGGATCGCAAGAATTAAGGACTCTAGTTGTAAGTTTTGGAGATGTATATATGTATATCTTGATAAAAGAAAAGTTGGGATATATAAATGAAGATCTCCCACCTTTAGAGAAAGACCTTACTTTTAGAAGATGGAGAACTAAAAATGCAATGCTAAAAGGATGGCTGATAAATTACGTAGATCCAAAATTAATTAGAAATTATATCAAATTTCAAGTGGCAAAAGCAATCTAGGATGCGATTATTACAACATATTTCGACTATATGGACATCTCACAGTGCTATGACCTCAAGAGGAAGGTAATGAGACTAAAAAAATGAAGAATCAAGTAAGACATACTAAAACACTCTTTTAAGCCCTTTAGAGAGAGATTGATTTTAAAATCCAAATCCAATCATACATAAATTTGATATATAGAGATATAACTTTATATTATAAGAAGATGAGAGTTTATATTTTTCTATATAGACTTGATGATCGCTTAGACAAGGTTCGATCTAATGAACTCCATCTTCAACAGACCTATGCACATGTCTGTCAGGAATACTCAAGACATACAATGATATTAAAAAAGGAAGATACTTCATACAACGTGGCTATAATATTGCAGGGAAGATAGAAATCACAACAATATTCACTTCATTTGACAACAAATAGAAAACCTTGCACTTCAATAAAATCGAAGGCAAAAATGAGGAAAGAGTTTGCACACACTGTAAGAACATAAAGCACAGTTGAGAAACATGTTTCAAACTCTATGAATATCCAAAATGGTGGAAGGAACTTAAAGACAAGTGAAAGCATGAGAATGGTCGTGTTGCTTTAGTTATAATGAGAACTCTTCCTCGAATCCTAAACCTCAACTCTCTTATACCATAAGAGGAATCTCCACCAACTATAGAAAATTAATCTTTGGTCCTAAATTAATTAGATAACCTTGATTAGATTGTCGATTATGGAGCTACTAATCACATGACATTTGATCTGCAGGACTTTATTGAGATTAGCAAACCAAAACAAGCATGTATCACTAAAGCAAATGGTAAGAAATATCTAATTATAAGGGCTAGAATGGTGGACTTCTTATCATCTCGTTCACTATCAAATACTTTTCTTATTCCATCTCTTTTAAATAAATTGTTATAGGTAGAACAATCTAATAAATAATTAAACTATTGTACATTAATTTAACCTAAGTATTTCATATTTTAGGAATATTTTCACCACAGAGATTATTGGTTGTGGTATTAAATGAGAGGAACTATACTACATAGAAGACTTTAGTGTTCGTTGGGTAAACACGGTTAGTAGAACTAACGATAAAGAATAAGAGATTTGGCTATGACATCATAGATTGGGATACCCATAATTCTCCTACTCGAGGCATTTTTTTTAATTTGTTTTCTAATTTAAATGATGTTACATTTAAATTTGAAACCTACATTTTACCTAAAATTCATTGAGTATCTTATCCTTTAAGTATAAAATAGTGTGACACCATTTGTGTTTATTCACTTTGATGCATAGGGATCATCTTCAGTTTCTGTTTCTTCATTCATTAGAAGCTTTCTGATATTTGTGGATGATTGTACATTAATGACATGGCTATTTGATGATAAATATAAATGAACTAGTTTTAATTTTTCACTCTTTCCATGCTATAAACAAGATCTAATTCTCTACTTAACTTCAAGTACTTTGATCTAATAATGGTGGGAAGTATGACAATAAGCAATTGCAGGATTACTTTCAAACATATGGGCTATGCTCTGAGAAAACATGCTCATAAACACCACAACGCACATTCTTGGAAAAACACGAGCTCTTCTAGTTACTGTATATGTACCTTGACAATATTAGATGAATGTTATCATCACTATAGTCTATTTGCTAAATTGAATACCTTCTAAAGTCCTCAATTTCATAACTCTATTACAAACTTTTCCTTATCATGTGTCTCTCCTTATGGTATTTATACTTCCACTAAGTATTTGGATGTATGGTTTATGTTCATCTCCATAAAAATCAATGAACTAAACTTGATCTATATGCAATTCACTGTATTGCTTCGGGTACATAACACATAATAAAAGTTACTATTGCTATGATCTAAGTACTAGGCATCATTATTATTAGTACTAAAGGCACTCAAGAAGTGGGTAAATTAAATATTCTTTCTTAGGAGTAGAGTAGGCATTGTTAGTGTTGCTAAACTATTTTAAATCTTTGTGTCTTCTCTCTTCCTTAAACTCCTTGTTATTATTGAATGAATAATTGATTTATTGACACTTAAATAGATTGACATTTGTATTATTGTAAATCAAAAGATTGGTAATTTTATCTTTGATATATTCTTATTCTGTATTTGATTAAGTGATTGAGTTTTTTGGACATTTGTATCATTTAAAAAATTATCTATATCCACATTCTAGATAATTAAGTGATTATTTTATACTTGTACTTTGTTACATTAATTCCATATTACACTTGGTTGTTTTTAGTTTAGGATCCTCCTTTTGGTTTTGAATTTGTTTTGAGTTTAAAATTTCATATTAGGTTCAAATTTTTAGAACACTCAATTCACCTCCCTCTTTGGTGCATTTAAAACCAACAATTATGATGATAAAAGATTGGACTTGGACAAAATTAAAGTCAAACATTATGGAAGATCCAAGATCATTTGATCTCCTTGTTAGGCATGTGTAAGTATCACTTGAAGTTGATATATTCTAGGGGATCAACTTTTTCACTCTTGCATCTCATACTTTTTTTAATGTTTTTACAAATTTTATATTAGCACTTGAATCAATATAGCAAGTGAAATAAATTTTTAATTATGTTTTAAAATTGTTTTAAATTAAGATTGATGTTAGGAAAGGTCTAGAAATGTGTAAAAATGTTTTAGATCATGTTTTATAATTTTACGTTAGAAAATCATTAGTGGTATACAATGACGCTGCTAATCCCCGATGAAACTACTGTTTAAGTATATGAAGTTTCCTTTTTCATTTCATTCCGAAAATAACACCCCACCAATGAATGTTAAGAAAATGTATGTTATTATAGACCCAAAACCCAAGAACTAACATATACAAGCTGTCTGAAAAAAAAAAGTTTGAAGTGGAATTTATGCAATAATCTCACAACCTTTATTAAAGAGAAGTCAAATCTCATGCTATTAACATTCAATCTATTTTATGTTTGCTTCAATCATGGTTTTATGCTTCTAAACCCTTGTTATGAGTTTCTATTATCATATCAAAGGGTTTGAATCATGTATTTTCTTCTAATTATTGACTTTATGCAAGATTTATACATTGAATTTATGTATAAACTCAAGCACTTCAAGTTTTCTTATATATCTCATGCTTACCATTCTATTTGTACATTCCAAACCTATCTTAGGAGTGTTTTGGATCAATGTTTATCATTTAATTATATTTCTATATTAATTTTTCATTTTTAAAAGACAATATACTCAAATCTGTCAACTATTGGGATTATTACCTATTCAATCTATTTACTTTACTTTCCAATTGATTTTTTTATGATTATTTGATTTTGTTGTGTGTTTTTAAGTCCTTAAGAAGTGCCTAAATGTTTTTCTTGGTTTGATTATACTCCTAATTGATTAGTTTTTCATAAAAAGTTAAAAACCCTAAGCTATTAAGATTTTTAGATTTTCTATTTTTCACATATCTTCATATTTAGTATTTTAAATTTGATTTTTGAGCTGTTAGCGCATCATATTTAATTTTATTAAATTTTTATAGAGGATCATTGAACTTTCATTTAATTTTTACACATTAAAGAGCTCTTAGTTTAATGTTCTTTAGGTGAAACATTTTTATAGGTGTGTTTTTGTTCTTGTTTGTGAGGATAAATTAAATAGGATGCTCTTTTCCTTTAAACAAATTTTTTAGGTTGCCCTTTACCTTCCTAATATAAAGAACAATGTGTATAGGCTCCTCTTTGCCTAAAAATATTAGTATAAAGTTACTCCTCACCTTAAATAAAGAAGATTAGATTTGTAAAGTTTTCTCTTCACTCATTGAAAAAGACTTGTAAATTACTACATTGGTGATACTACAAAATCCAACATTGTTGGTGTTGGGAGTAAAGTAGGCAATAATAGTGTTACCGAACTACTATAAATACTTGTGTCTTCTCTCTTCTTTAAACTCCTTATTATGTTATTGAATGTATAATTAATTTATTAACACTTGAATAGTTCGAAATTTGTATCATTGTAAATTGAAAGATTGGTACTTTTAGCTTTGATTAATTCTTATTTTATAGTTGATGGAGTGATTGAGTTTTATGGACATTTGTATCATTTGGATAGATTATCTATATCCACATTATTGATATTTGAATGATTGTTTTATACTTGTATTATGTTACTTTGATTCTACATTGTATTTAGTTGCTTTTAGCTTAGGAACCTCCTTTTGTTTTTTAATTTGTTTTGAGTTGTTTGAAATTGCATATTAGGTTCAAAGTTTTAGAACACTCAATTCACTCATCTCTTGAATGCCTTTAAAACTAACAATTGATATCAAAGTTAGGCTCACCTTAATCTAGTTAATTTCAAACGAAATTATGAGAAAAAGAACTAGTATGGCACACTTTATAGGTTCATCTAATCAAGAGGGGAAAAGCATTAGTATAACATCTTTCTTTAATAGTAATAATTAGGGATAATAGTCAATTAAGTGATCAAGTTTTTGGGATTTTTTCAGTTAAGTGATAAAGTTTTAAAAATTTTCAATTGAGTGATTAACATTTGAAAAGTTAACCAGTTGAGTGAAAAAACTTAACGTCGTTAG
>JAOXYD010000022.1:0-38093 GCA_028565735.1 Pinacopodium congolense | reverse complement strand
TCCTCATCTATTCCATTCCTACAGAATAGCTATTCCATTCCCCCTCTATTCCATTCTGCAAACCAAACGTACCATGAGGGTCAAATTAAGGTTCGTTTTGTCATTACTTGTAATTTTTATATTTATTTTTGTGTGTTATTTTTTATTTTTATATTATTTTTTTAATTTTTATATTATTTTTTTCAATTTTTATATTATTTTTATTAATTGTATATTTTAAAAAATAAAAACTTAAAACTTAAAAATAATAATGAGCTGGCCAGGGCAGACTGGTAAGCTAATCAGGCATTAGATAGTAAACCAAAGGCCTCACCTGTGAGAATTAGATCAAATTCAAAGGTCACCTTTCTCCAGAGCTTAACTCGTTCACTGATTCTTTATCTCATTAGAAAAGAATTTCAAATTTTCAAATTTTTAAGTTTTTTTTTTTGTGTCTAAATCCAAATTTAGATTATCAATAATTTAAATAAAATAATTTTTAATATTAATATTATGGGTTACTACTTCTTTAAGGGTTCATAAACTTCGTTCTATTAATAATAAAATTAAATTCAAATGCTCTGAAGAAAAGGAAAACATGGAATAGTTTATTCTTTGTTCAACTTGCAGTATACAGTGAGAATCCAGTGGTGTACATTTGTAAAGCAGAGTAGAGATGCATTTCCTTTTAGTAGTCTACCCCACCTTTGTCATAAATGGTAGCATATCCTGTGATTGGTTTAAGAAAGTTTCTGTTTCTATCCCTAAACCGCATGGTCATCCATTAGCAACGCTGGTGGCGGAATCTTTTTCATACCGGAACCCATCACCATCACCATCACCATCATCACTTAAGACAAGCTCGTTTTCGTCTTCGTTGTGAAGCGCTTTTATTCAAAATTCCTTTAGAAACTGGTAAAGCTATAGAGTTGAATATTTGTGGCCTGTGATTGGAATTGTATACCGAACCGAATCGTGACAAAAGGGTCACGTGTTAAAGTCATCAATTACGTCCCTAAATTGCTGTTAGAGATAAATGTTATGTATAGATCATTGGATTCCGGCCGAAATGTAAACTCTTCTTTGAATATTAGGGCTTGTTTGGTATCAATTTGATTTTTGATTTTGGTTTTTAACACAAAAATCGATAAAGATAACACACTAATACAGCACAGAAATCGAGGACAAAACACAAAAATTAAAAATTATGGTATAATACTAATTTTTTCAGAATTTTTTATCTAAGATTTTTTAGTATATAGGATTTTCATAAAAGAAGTAAGTGCAGAACATATTCATTTTTTTTATATAACTGTATTTCATATTATAAAAGATTCAAACTTTCAAGAAAAAGAGAAGTTTTAGAAGAGGTTATATAAAAAAAGCACACATATGGCGGTATGAGTTTTTTGCTCCACCATATAACTCTATTTTTGCTCCAATTTTTTTTTTCCAAAACTCTATGTTTTGATTTCAAAACTTATGATAAAAGATTAAACATGTGGTTAGGTACAATATTACAAAAATTGAGCACTTTTATATAAAAAATAAGGATAAATTCAATTTAAGTGACATATCAAAACATAATAAAATTCATTCATATCATAACTCCACACAAAGATAAAAATACAATGAGTGAAATATAACTCAAGGAAATAAGATGCCTTGAGAATAAAACAAATCTTTAAACATAAGCAGAAACATTGGGTCCTTGACTGTCATTATTAAAGAGATCTTCATCCATCTTTTTGATCTTAGTGATAAACTGCCCAATTTTTGTTTTTTTCCTAACAGGAGGCTAAGGGTCTTGAGCATTTTGAAAATGGGCTGATAGGCCTTAGGTTAGTTCATGATCATGAGCCAAAGTTTTAGGTTTCTTAACTTGTGATGATTCTCTAAATTCAAATCAATTTTTCTGGATTGATATCCAAGTGAACAAAGTAGATCACCAACAAAAATACTAAAACCCATGGAAGCAAATTGATTAAAAGAAGATCAATAACCTATAATAAGAGTAATAAGATCAATAATAGAAAAATCTTCTAGATATAGACCTAACGATGTACAAATCATAAGATGATCAAGCTTTAGATGATGGTTAAGATGATCCAAAAATGGAATAAATCATCCATCACATCACTTTTATTACGAAGCTAGGCAAAACAAGTACCCCAAAGTTGGAAATTAACTGAGCATATAGACATACCCACTGTCACTTATACTGTATGGGCGATATATAATGAAAAGACATTGAGTATTCTGTTGGTGTAAAGGAATGGCCCAAAGTTGATAACGAGTGAGAATTAAACCAACTTGTTGGCTTCATTTGATGAGAAGTTGAAATCATTTAAGAAAGGTACAGAATAAGAATTTGAAATTGGTTGGATTAGCTAGATGTTGATACACATAGAGAGGAGAAAGAGTAATGAGACAAGCATAGAGGGCAGATAATGCCCAAATATGTCACATAGTAGGTTCAGACACAAAATCATATAGATAATAAACAATTTTGTAGGGAGTTTTAAACTCAAAGAAATGAGGATATGGTGTAATTTGGGAAATATTAAGAAACAGATGAAGATAATGGCTTTTTTGAAGTAGAGTTGCAATTTCATCAAGATTAGATAGAAGTTTTCGAGTGATGGGAGAAAAGTCTTTCTTAATTTTCACAAAGATAGGAAGATCCATTAAAGGAAAAATAAAGAAAGGAATAGGTTTTGAAAGAATAAGAGTGAGAAGCTAGATTGATTTTCGAAGTCGAGAGAGGAAATAAGCTAAAACATTTATGTGGCTTTTGATATGACGATCAGTGAATTTATAATGAAAAAACCAATCTTTCTATTGAAATAATTGACTATTAGGTCAGATCTTTTTAGTAGGATCAAGAATCTTAGGGAAAAACGTATTATCCATTTCCACCACAAAATGATGAAGGCAAAGGTGGAAATTAAAATTTTCAATCCGTCTTTTCACATCTAAAATCTCTTTATAAGTGTAATGATAATGTTTTTCCGACTCAATGAATTATCCACTAGCATGTCCATAATAATGACATTTGGTATCAATCTCTTCAACCAAGAAAATACCTTAATAATCTGCACTAGCATCTATTTGAAGAATGCGTATATCTTTATCTGGAATCTTTAAAAGAGATGGAGTCTAACTCACTATTTTAAATATTGAACAACTTTAGTTTATGTACTAGTTTATAATGGAGGATTTTTCTTTAATAACTTGGATAAGATGTTAGTATAAGTAACCATATTGGGAATGAAATCTCTAATACAATTGATGATACTAAAAAATTATTAAATTTTTTTGGGATTGAGATTTAAATATGACAAATAAAGAAGTTCACTAGCAATGTGTGGTCGAACTGGTAAAATCCATCATGGAATTACATACCCAAAAATTCAATCTAAGTGGTCATGATAGAGCTTTTTGTTGAGGATAACATGACTCCATATAGTTGAGTTAGGTCCAAAAATTGGTGTAACAAAGCCATATGATCCTCATGGCTCTTGGAATATAACAAAATGTCATCAATGTATACTAAGGCGTTATGTAAAATGGTTTTATAAATACGAGTCATAGCCCTTTGAAATAAGGGCGGAGCAACTTTGAGTCCAAAGGCATGACAGTCTATTGATATTGGGTATTGAGAATGCAAAATGCAATTTTGTATCATTTCTTCATGTCTATAACTAATTGCCAAAATCCTTCTTTGAAATCAAACTTAGAAAAAATCTTGGTTTCTTTGAGAAATAGAAGTTAGGTGTTAATTTTTGGTAAAGGAAACTTATCATCCTAGATAAATGCAATGAGTGGCTTATAATCAATGACTAATTTTTTCTTATCACGTCGTGTTCAGCTCTTTTGTTGACATAAAAAACTTGACAAACCCAATTAGATTTCATGGGTTCAGTTAACCCTTGTTATAGCAAAATAGCATATTCTTCTTGAGCCAATTTGAGATCATTAGGATTCATTTAGGTGTGAGATGCCTTAGTTGGATTGATATCTTTATTCTTTTTAAAAGGAAGATGAATGAAGAACTGAGGCTTTTCCAAAAGAGGAGTGAGATTACAAAATTGATCATGAATGTTAGGACAATACTTAAGGAATTGATCATAAAGAGCTTCATCAGAAGAGGGAACACTAGAGAGTTCAAAAACGTTGCGAAGCTCTGTGTATGGAGTAAACTAACTTCTATATTTAATAATAGGGGGTAAAATTTGTAAATGATAGGCCTTGAAATAAACATCCATTCTAATGAGGATATTAGGTCTAGGAAGATGGCTATTAAGAAGCCGTGTCCAAACTACATATTTAGGAAAAAACTTAATTCCAACTTTCCTTTTGGTAATGAGGCTAATCTTAAAAGCTTTTCCATCATCTGTAGTAAAATATTCATCATGGGTAATCTAGGCTTTATGAGGTAAAATATCAGGTTTCATAACACTGCAACAAGAACTGGTATCTATATAGCAAATGGCTTTAATGGGCCTATCATATTTATCTTGTTATAACAGTTAAATCTGTACATAGGGCCTAGGAATGGATTTGGTATTGGGCTTGGTTCCATGTTCCATACTTTAACAAGGTTGATGAAGCATATAAAGAGTATTATAATCTGAATCATTAGCATCATCATCAATATTTGGAGAATTATTGAAATCTTCATCATCTTGATCAGACAAGGATTTTTCAATTGGAATGGAAAAATTCATTTCTTCATTTTCATTCAGTTGTTCTTCAATTAGATCTTCAAGATTAGTATACTCCTGTAGGGGCATCATGGCTTTAAGAGATTCTAATAGCTTGAGATCTTTTTTAGTATGATAAGGGAATTTTTTTTACAAAGTGACAAGAATTTCCATAAATAAAATAATGATCTACTTTATGAGCATTAGGAGCACATCGTTTAAAGAATCAGACATTACATTTCTTATGTCAACGATGAAAAAGTTATGGATATCCATTAGGATACCTTTGACAAAATTTTAATGGGTTCTTTTCTTAGGTGGGCATTCACTACTTCCTTACACTTGATTTTCAAATGGGGGGTTTTTTACAGACCTTTTCTATTTAAGGACAAACTTTAAGCATATTCTTGAAAATTTTATGTTGTTTATATAATTTATCAATAGTAGCTAAAGTTAATTGATAAATTTCACCAAGAGTAATATCCTTCATGCTTCTTCATAAAGCATTGATAGCACAATATAATTCAAGTTAAAATTCTTCAGGAAGAGAGGCAATGAATGTATGACGAAGATTATCATCACTAAATCCATTCAGCATGTAGTAGCGTTCAGATATGCATTGAAAATGTCAGTGTAAATCTTTACAATCTCAAAAACAACATTTCATGGTTATCAATCAATTGAAAATCTCCAAAAAAATTTTATGGAGAGCACTAAGTAAATCTTTTACAGAGGGGACATGAAGAGCTATTAAGCGAGTGTATTGATCAATACTTTGCCACCAATTACTTAAAGAATCAGTAAAGCAAGAAGTAAATTAAGTGAGAATAGCTCTTAATGTAACTCTAGGCTATGTCATTTGGAGATCAATCCATGCATTAAATAGACATTATCTTTATAGAAAGGGTGAAATGTCATCAAAAGTAAACCAGGGACAGAAGATGGCTTGGTAGGTGGAGGTCCATTAAGAGTACATCATGATGGAGGAGGAGGTTGTGTAGATTTCTTTTGTCTTTCATTAACTTCACTGACTTTAGGTTCATTTTGATGAGAAGGACCAGGATCAACCATCATCATCATTGCTAACTCAAATAAGTGGGTAACTTGTTCAGATAAATTAGAAATTTCTGAGTTATAATCAGAGAAAACATTGCCATCGGATACAGGAGTCAATATAGCCATAAAAGGAGCCTTGTTTTTGTTTTTGGAAGATTGAGGAGGTATTAAAGAAGAAGGAGGGTATGAATACATAAAGGGGCAGACTAAGGAGCTTCAACAAGTTTCTTATGGATATAAGAAGGAACAGGATCAACAGGTGGAGGTTGTGAGGAATCCATAGGTAGCATTTAATGAAACAAAGGGTAATTCATTTTAAAGAGTTTATAATAATCAGAAGCTTCAGGATAAGTAGGATTCGAGTCTAAGGTTGTATAAATATAAAAGAAGACGAATAAGGCTCTTAAACAACTTTCAATTAGTCCTTTTTCATATCTGTTTCAATGTAATGAACCATAGCCTGTAGATGTATCAAATCTTTTTTTTTTAGTTAAAAATTAGAACCAAAACTTTGTCCCTCAGTATGATGTTGTAAATCAATTTCTATTTATTTGAACTAGGTTTGGAGAGATTAAGAAAAAGTATAGACTTTAGAAGAAATCACATCAACACGATTATGGATCATTTAGGCTTGGTATCTAAGTCCATCATGCTTAGTATCAAGATGACGAAGAACCTTATTTTGAGCTATAACATTTCTTGTATGCCAATTGAGGGTCTTATTAGTAGGATTAGATATGAAATAACCGTGAGCTGTTAATCGGGTTAAGTTATAATTGTTCACATTGGTTTTCTTAATAAGATCAACTAAGCCTTATTTGGACACCCTAAGAGTAACTATTTATGGCTATTATGGAGAAATCATTTACGAAGAGGATACATCTATTCATAACTATTACCTTAACACCAATGACAGATCCCATAAAAAATTGGATTAAGTTATAATCGTTCACATTGGTTCTCTTAATAAGATCAGCTAAGCCTTATTTGGACACCCTAGGAGTAACTATTTATAGCTATTATGGAGAAATCGTTTACAAAGTGGATACATCTATTCATAGCTATTACCGTAACACCAATGACAGATCCCACCAAAAATCGGGTTAAGTTATAATCGTTCACATTGGTTCTCTTAATAAGATCAGCTAAGCCTTATTTGGACACCCTAGGAGTATCTATTTATGGCTATTATGGAGAAATAGTTTACGAAGAGGATACATCTATTCATAGTTATTACCTTAACACCATTGATTGATTTTCGACCTAGTTGATCTTGATTTGACATTAAAATTCTATTGAATTTTCCCTAATAACTGAGTACTTTTGTCTGTAAATACTACTTATTTGCCGATAGCTATGACAAGAAATTAGCTACTATACTAAGTAAGATTTTTTTTGTCCTCTATGATTTTGATTTTATTAACCTAACATATCATAAAACTAGTTGGGAGACTGATAGTGGCGCTTCTATTCATGATATAGTTAGAAAGGATTTCTTTACGTCCTATGTTTTTTATGATTTTGGAATTGTCAAGATGGGTAATGATAGTAATTCTAAAATTATTGGTGTTAGTGATATAGTTAGAAAGGTATTGTAATACCTTTCAGAATGGTGAATGGAAGTTAACTAAGGGTTTTCTTATGGTAGGTTGAGCTAAGAAGTGATCTACACTATATTTGATACAAGTTAATATCTCCGAAAGCATTATTAATATAATGAAAAATGATAACAAAGTCAAAATGTGGCATAACAAACTTAATCATATGAGTGAGAAAGTTATGTTAATGTTGATTAAGAAAAAGAACTTAGCTGGGTTAAATAATGTGCATTTGAGAAGATGTGTTCATTATTTAATAGAAAAGCAACATAAGGTTTCTTTTAAGAGCTCTATATATTCAAAGAAGAAGTTAAAGGTATTATAATTAATACATTATAATGTATGTGATCCATTTAAGAATGAGTTATTTGGTAGCTCCTATTATTTTGTGACATTTATTGATAACTATTTAAGAAAATTGTGAGTTTAGAATTTGAAGAATAAGAATCAAATTGTGAATGAGTTTAAACTATTTCAAGTCCTAATTGAGAGGGAAATTAGGAAGAAGGAGAAGTACCCTAAGTTAGATATTGAGAGTGAGTACATTAGATCACTTGAAAGATATAGTAAAGAGTAAGGTATTCGATATAAGAAGAACTTATTTAAGAGGCTTCAGTAAAATGGTATGGATAAGACGATGAATAAGACACTTATAAAGAGGGTTAGATTTCCTGCTTTTGTATACAAAGGTGCTAAAGTTATTTTGGGTTGAAGCATTAAGTATTATAGTACATGTCTTGAATCTTTCTCTATTTATGCCTTTAAATTTTGATGTTCCAAAAAGATTATGGTCAAGAAAGGATGTCCTTTATGATCAATTACGGGTCTTTACGTATAAAGTGCTTATTTATACTTTTAAAGATGAGAAATTAAAACTTGATATTAAGACATGACAATGTGTATTCATTAGCTATGGTCTAGATACATTTAACTATAGGGCCTATGATCTAATTAAGAAAATTTTGGTAAGAATATGAGATGTAGTGTTTATAGAGAACGAGACCATAATGGATTTGATAAAGTTAAGAAGATAATTTCTTAACCTAATGATAATTTAAAGATAGTTTCTCTAGTAATGGTGCTCTAAAGAGTTGGAGATGAGAATCAAATTGAGCAACAAGAAGTTGAAAATTCTCTTATAAAGATAGAATTTGATGATAATGAACTTTTATCTCTTAAAGCTTAATTTCCATTTCAACCATGAAGAAGTTTTAAAGATGGACAACCTTCCACTCGATATCCTTTTAACACTTATAAGTTAAACATGATGGATAGTAGTGAACCAAAAGGTTATGAAAAAGCCATAAGAAAGAGTGGATTTAAGGTACGTAAATGGGATGAAGTCTTTATATGAAAATTGTATTTTGAGTTAGTGAAGCTACTTAAGGGTAAGAGAGCTTTGAAGAATAAGTGGATGTATAAAGTTAAGCATGAAGAGCACATTTCGCGACCATAACATAAAGTTAGATTAGTTGTCAAAGGATTTAGGCAAAAGGAAAGATATTGATTTTGATAAGATATTTTCTCTTATTAATAAGATGTCTTCCATTCATGCTATTTTTGGTTTAGCAGCTAAAACTGAGTTGAAAGTTGAGTAAATGGGTGTGAAAATCGTGTTCCTACATAGCAATTTAGAGAAAGAGATTTATATAGATATCTAGAGGGTTTTAAGATAAAAGGGAAAAAAAGACTATATTTGTAAGTTAAGGAATAGTTTCTATAAGTTAAAACAAGTACCAAGACAATGATTTAACTTAAATGACCTTCCTCCATTCTCAATTCTCTTTTGAATTAAATTTAATTTGCTTTCCTAGAATTATTCCAGAGGATCGCATCTTGTATGATCTTTTGGCAATAACCTAAAGTAGCAAACCTTAAATTCAATTCTCAAGAAGGAGATAAGAGTCATAAAAGGGTATATAATGAGGTTCTTCTCAACCTCAAGGGTCTCACACAATGTAAGATGAGACCTTAAGACTTACATTAATCCTGTTTATGGTCATTTTTTACACACATGGTACGAGTCATGTACTACGATATTTACCCATTTGGTTAAACTTGAATATCTTTCATCCAAGAAATACTATACAGATGATAGTTTAAACATACTAATGTTTAACTTAAGTTCACTCATCTATTCTAAAATTTTTAGAACTCACATCTGGCAACTTAAGACAGATACAGTGATAACTAAATCACTTTGAACCAATTTCCTTACGACATTTATGGTTTAAGTTTCTCACTCTCAATTATCACATAGATAGTAAACTTTAAACATGCCTCATCTCTGGTGAGCACAAACGCCAAAGGAGATTGCCCGTGTAAGAGGGTCAATCTCTAAACTGTCTCATATACTTATGATTCATCCTAAAATATATTTATGCAAAATAAACATATTTATGAATCAAATGATACATGATGTATAATATTTATTATACATTATATCCAAAATATGACATTATAATGAGTTAACATATACAAAGAAATGCTTATTATTACATTTCAGCATCTACGTAATCCTAGTACCTTTACATGCCCAGTATACACATATCGAGAAATTGGTTTTGTCATTAGGTCTGCCACCATATCTTGTGTAGATATATATTTCATGTTCACTTCTCCTCGTGCAACTATATCTTTGACACAATTGTACTTGGTATCTATGTGCTTATTTTAAGATGGAATTTGGGGTCTTTTGTATAAGCGATTGCAGCTTGATTATCATAATTGATGGTCACTGGCTTAATTTCGCTTTTAATGACTCCCAAATGCACTAAGAATTGATGAAGCCACACAGCCTCTTGTACTGTTGCTGATAACGCTATAAATTCAGCTTCTATTATCGATAATGTAACACAAGATTATTTCTTACTCTTCCATGATATCACTCCATTGTTTAGTAAGAATATATATCTATCATCTAAACCTCCTCCCCAGTCTGCATCTGTATACCCTTGTATACGTAGATCATTACTTTGATAACATAATTCATAGTTCACAAATCCCTTTAGATACCTCAATATTCTCTATACTGCTTTCTAATGTGCTTAGCTTGGATTCGATTGATATTTTCTCACCGTCCCAATAGCATAACAAATATTTGGTCTTGTACACATTATTGAATACATAAGACTTCCAACTACATTATAATAGGGAACATTCTTCATTTGTTTCCGTTTTTGTGGCGTTAACGGGCAATTTCTCTTACTAAGGCCTTCGTCTTTAGCAATAAAATTATCAATTGGTTTAAAATCTTGCATACGAAATCGTTCAATAATTATTTGAATATACGTCGCTTGAGAAAGTGATAACAATATTTTCGAATGATCTTTTGAAATCTTAACTCCAAGAATGTACGCAACTTCACCCATGTCTTTCATTTCAAATTTAGATGATAACCAATCTTTGATTTACTTAATGAATGAACAATCATTACAAGCAATTAATATATTATTTACGTATAAAGACAAAGAACAAATTTATCTTTGGATCTCTTTACATATACACAATGGTCCTCATCGATCATTTGAAAATCATACAAAATGATTACGTTATGAAAACGAATGTATCATTGTTTTAAAGATTGCTTCAGGCCATAAATTGACTTTAATAAGTGACATACCTTATTTTATTGGCCATCTTAATGAAACCTTTAGGTTGTTCCATATAAATTTCTTCCTTTAATTCTCCATTGAGAAAAGGCAGTCTTTACATCCATTTGGTGTAATTTAAGATCCATACTGGCTACTATAGACAGAATAAGACGGATTAAAGAAAACTTCACAACTGGTGAAAAAGTTTCCTTATAATCAGTTCCCTCCTATTATTTATATCCTTTTGCTAAAAGGTGTGCCTTATATCTTTCAATCCTATAATTAGATTTTTGCTTTATTTTGAGATCCCACTTGTTCCCAATTACTTTGCGCTCTTCAGGGTTGTCAACTAAGTCCCATACATGATTGGAGCTTAAAGAAGTAATTTCTTCTTTCATTGCTTTCATCCATTCTTCTTTAGCACGGCTAGTAAAAGCCTCATTTACATTCCTTGGCCCTTCTTCCTCTTACGAAATAATCATATTAATTTCTCCTTCAATCTCAAAATGATGTATAGGAATTATTCCTCGATTACTTCATCTTAAACGAGGTTCATCAGAAATAGATTCATGATGAATCTGATTGCTCCCACTTGGATGAGTCATCATAGGGAACCTTTCTGTAGAATTTCTCCCACTTCATTGAAGTTTCTCTTCTTGATCCTGCATAACAAGATCATGCTGATTGAGTGTTTTATATAATAGGAGGTCTTTACATATTTCCCTTTGCTTGGGAAAATAATTCTTTAATAATGTTACATCTTATGATTCAAATTTAATTACCCTTTAATTTCCTTGTTCACCAATGAACACATATCCTTTGGAATGCTTTGAGTATCTAATGAAGATACTTTTTCTCCTTCTTAGGCCTAATTTTCCATGCTTGTGATAAAGATCATAAACATAGGCTACACATCCCCAAGGTCTGATACTTGACATATCAAGTCTCCTACCATTCCAAAACTCATATGGTGTGATAGTAACTGATTTCGTAGGCACACAATTAAGTACATAAGTGGTTGTTAGCAATGTATCACCCCAAAAGGTAATTAGTAAATTTGCTTGTGCCATCATAGACCTAATCATTTCTAAAAATTTCTTATTTTGTCTTTCAACAATGCCACATTGTGGGTTCTGTGAATTGTTAATTCCCTTTCTATTAATTTATTATCACATAAAACTTTGAACTTATCTGAAAAGTATTCTTGTCCTCGAGTAATTCGTAATGCTTTTATTTTATTATTTAATTAATTCTCAACCAAATTCATATACATTATGAAACATTTGAATGCTTCTATTTTATGAGAAATCAAGTAAATATAACCATACCGAGTATAGTCATCTATAAAAGTGATAAAATATTCTGCCCCACATCTCACCCTTACATTCATTGAACCATAGATATTAAAATGAACTAATTATAATGGATATAAAGCTCGTATTCCCTTTCTAGATAGCTTTCGTGTCATTCTACCAACTAGACAATGTTTACTTGCAGGTAGATCTATTTGATTTAGAGTACTTAGAAGTCCTTATTTGGCTAATTGACTTATTCGATTTTGACCAATATGACATAGTCTAGCATGCCATAAAGTTGCATCAATGTTGGAATTATTAGATGATGTAAATAATGAATAACTAATATTATTATTTTCAGTCACAACATCTAGTATAATAAAATCATCACACATAAAACCATGACCATAATACATTGATCTAAGAAATAAATCCAGTCCAACATTATGGAAGTTTATATGGAAACCATGTCTAACTAACATCAATAAAGAAAGGAGATTCTGACGAATCTGTAGAGCATATAAAACTTTATGTAGGATGAGAGGTCGACCACCATGCATGACTAACTTGTATATGCTAATTCTGTGTATAATAACTTTAGAATTTTCACCTACATAAAGCCATCAACTTCCATATGGGAGTTTATGAAACTTAACGAAGGCATCTATATCTTTCGCTACGTGGTTGGTTGTTCCTAAGTCTGCAATTCAATAAGGATTTAATTCGGTTAGAAAAGCAGAATTAGAAACATTCATAGAACAAATGTTGGTACTATAAAGCTATACCTTCTTCGGCTCAGTACAATCTCGAGAAAATTGGCCTTTATTGTCATAATTATAGCACTTCAAACGTTTCAAGTTCTTTTTCTTGAAGGGACGATTCCCTTTCCATGTTGTTTCCATGTTGCTTTTTTGGATTCCTGAGTTGAGTGGTTGAATCTCTTATTCTTCTTCTACTTGAGTCCACCATGATTCTTGTGTTTCTTATTCATAGCTCCATGTGAGTTAGAACTAACTACATATGCATCAGAAGACATCTTTGAGGCTTCAAGACGCTCTTCTTCCAATATGAGATGCCTCGCAACATCTTCCATTGTCTTGATGCTCTCATTATGAGTTAGGTGCATCTTCATTTGCTCCCAACTTTAAGGCAGTGGAAGAATCACAATTTGCACTTATTGTTCAATAGAAAGCTCATGAATAATATCACGTAATTCACTTACCATGTTGGACATTTGCCTAAGATGTTTTTGAATTGTTTCATCTAGGCTCTTTTTATAAGTATCAAACTTAATTGTAAGTGACCTCGCTTTGATCACTGAAGTAGCTATAAAACACGCAGCCAATAAAGACCACATGTCCTTTACAATTTCAAATTTTCAGAACTCTCGCATGATATCATTATCCATGCTACTCAGCAACGTGATATGAGCCAAAGAGTTCTTATTTTTTCCACAATTCATATGCATCATAATCCCTCTTATGCTAGGCCATAGTGCCCTCATTAGGAACTTCCATAGTTAGGTTTAATGGTTTAAGAGCCTCTTGCTCCTCCAACACATACTGTATTTTCATATTCTAGATTTCATAATTGTCACAATTGAGTTTCTTACCCCTATTGAGTTTAGCAACAATATTCTTTAAAGTAGTAGCTAGTTTAAAACACTAAGTTTCTACAATTAGAAAGATATATATATATATATATATGCACATTAATATCATATTAATCGTTCATAAAGTAAATAATTATATCACAATTGCTTATGAAATCGAAAGTCTACTAATGTATTCAATCATCATTCACACAACAATAAAATCCTGATTACTATACTTTAAACGAATTCCTACCTGCAATACATATAAACATATTACATAAATATCCAAATAGAGTTCTTACAAAACAACATAGTGGATTATATACCCTACAACCTATGATTAGTCTATAGGTAACGAACCCTAAGAGGAAATGAGTTAATGAGTTCTTGTGATAAAGTTCGTGAAGGTCGATATGTAATATCTCTCACTAGTTCCATTAGAAGACATATAGGAGACAAAGTCTTGATCAACTCCATTCTTTAAGTCTCTTTAATAAATGTTAACACTAAAGTATTATAAGACTTCTCGTTAGACGTTTCCTTATTCTAGAGCATTCTTAATAGTTCACCTATGGGTTGAGGCAATGCTGCAAGTAAATTCATATACTTTACTTCAACATCTGAGTAAGCTAGAAAACCTCCAAAGTATAATTCTTATATTATGTTATTGACTAAAATAACATACTATGTTAGATCTTCACCGGGCATTAAATGCATGTTGACTAACTGTAAATACATGCGAACAACACGACTCTTCTGTGCCTCACATCTAATAAGCTTGGGTGTCCTCTTTCTAATAGTCATCTTCCTAAAAAACAAATTTTCAAGAATCAGAAGAGTACATGCAAAAACCCATAAATCACAAAATAAGCAAATTATTTTATTTAACACATAGCGAACTCATGCTCATATAGTGAAATCAATTTTAATTTTATTTACAATTTAAACGAATCCAATTATGTTAATAATTGCTAATCAAGTAGAAACATAGTGCTAATATAATCATATTTTAACATGAATAATTTAAATTGCATTAGAAACTAATTTCTAATTTTAAATTATAATTGAACTAATCAATTTATTTTAGTTTAATTAGATAATTTCTAATGAAACTCCTTTCTAATGTCAACTAAACAAATTGGTGTGAGTTAACTAGAAAACTTATTTATAATTTTATTTCAACTAATAGAATTAGGTTAAAACAATTAGAAAACTTATTTCTAATTTTATTTATTTTTTAGAAAATTATTTGTAATTTTATTTTATTTTAAATAAACAAATTAGTTTAATTTAATTATAAAAATAATTTCTAATTTTAGTCAAATTAAGCAACTAATTCCTAATTTTAAATTATTTTAGAAACTTATTTCTAAAATTTATTTGACTAAATAAATTAATTTTCATAAATTAGAGTTTTTATTTATTAGAAAACCAATTTCTAATCTTAATTATTACAATTTTAATTATAAAACATTAACACACTTTTAAGGCCTTAAGCCTTAGGCTCACAGGCCCAAAAGCCCTTAATAGAAAATAATTACAGACAACCCAAATAAGCCATTTAATGTAGATATTATAATTTCTTTTTATAATAATGTATGGTTTTGTTTTTAAAGCAAACGAGTGTCTTGCATTTCCAATAGATGTGAAGCATGAGCATGTCCTCACGCGCATCATCTTCTTTACTATTTCATTTTTTTTAATTTCACTACCATTTATCTTCTTTGGCTCTCTCCAACAAGCCTAGTGTCAGCAGAAACGCATCTCATGCACCTCACCCAGATACAAAACGAGGTTTACTTGTTCAAATCGAGATTTAAGACAAAAAAATTTGACGGGAAAGAGTCTCTAATGGATCAATGTAATATTTGTGTTTCCTTACTCTACTTCCATAAAAAATCATAGGTTATGATGCAATTAATCAGATGAGAACTTAATGACACAAAGCCATTTAATATTCACTTGAAACACAGTAAATCATTATTTAGAAGATTTCAAATGATAAACCATCCATGTACGAGTAAGCATGCAATTTGTTTTTGACGCATCAAACATATATTGAAATTGTCACACATGGTAATGTTATCAAGAATCATTATAACATGTAACATAATCATTTAAAACAAATAATCTACATGCTTAAATCATATATAAGATTATTCATTTCAACCTGCTCTGATACCAATGTTAGAACAAATCAAGATAAGATATAATCACTTAAATTATAAATAGGATCATAATATATGCATTACAATTAACATTAATTACATATTTGGATTGATGTTTAGAATTCCACCGATTAGAGAATGTAGAAAATATTTCCTGTAGAGAGTTTTGTGCTTTAGATGACTTTCTTATCATCATTTTGAATTTTAAATACGTTATATAGTTAATTACAAATATTAACTACCCTTGGTGGTTAATACATGATCAATGACAATAAACTCCTCATGGGTGTATTTTTCATCCATTACTTCACAGCATAAAATTATAATTAGGGTAAGCTAGTAACACTCATCCTATGTGTAGCAACCATCATGTAGCTTGTTTATTTTTGTGGACTTTAATAATTGGGTGGATTTATATAGGGTTGAATAATTGTTTATTTTGTGGGTTGAATAATGTAGCTGGTTAGGGAACTGGACTTTTTTTTGTAGTTTTGATGAAGAAAAAAATGAATGGTATTGCTTTTATAGTTTTGGAGATTTTTTTTTAATGTATAGGTTGAAGTTTGAAGGTTCTAGAGAAACTTCTAATCATGGTGGGATACAAAGAAGCAACGAATGCATGATCTATTATTGTTTACTAGCAGATGGTAAAATTATAACATAGTTCAAATTTGGACTTGGCTGGTTGTAATTAAGTAATGACTCATAATTAATGTGAACTTTAAATATGTCCAAATTCAACGATTGGAATCTAAATAACTTTTGGTTATGACTTGCATTTTTTAAAAAATTATTGCAATCTTATATGCAGTATTAGACCATTGAATTCTGTTTTTCTTATTCTGTTTTTCCCTATTCTCTTACTTGGTTAATATTACATTTTTCTGCACTTTGACTTTCCTTTCTACCAATTATGAGCATTAAGATGTACAATTATCTATTTCTTTGCTTCTTAGTGTTGGTGATCTAAAGTTCCAAATTAGCTAACCATAACTTTACATTGTGAAGAACTCATCATCCGTCCAATTCTCCTTTGAGACTATGTTGTTAGATGATCAAAACAGATAAAAACAATTGTTGTTAAAAGATAAAGGAGTAAAAGGATTTTAGGTTTTTAAAATTAAAAGGTTAGTAGTTAAACTATCATCGTTTGTGCTTGAAGGTCTTTGTACAATCCTTTCTATTTTCTTTGATCTCATGTTGAACTTTGATGCAAGTCTGTATGCGAAAGTAGCACAAGTTTCTCTTCATTATTCTTATTATCATTCTTATAAGAAGGTATCCTGGTTCTTGTCCAAGAGACCTTTATGGATGGTGATTGGGTAGTTGACTTCTTTTAATTCAACGACTTGGTTTAGTTAGATGATAGTAAGTGGTTGAATGTAAATGCATTAATTGGATCATGGCTTTGAACATCTTTTCTTTGGATATACATGTCAATGCTGTCAACTTTAAGCCTTCATGTCAATATATCTGGAAGATCATGTGAATATGTATAATGCATTAGCCTTTTAGATTTATTTAAACAGTTAGAAACAAATGACATGTTCTTCCAACATTAATATATTTTCCTTCATAATGATTTTTAGAACTTTTCTCTTTAGTTTCTATCATTCATTGGGTTTATATTTGGATAATTGATTACTCTTTTTAATATAGATGTTGGTTCATCTAATCTTAGGGAATGTATGTAATAATGTTTGCTTGTACATATATGGTAGGTAATTATTTGGATCCTATTAGTAGAACTGCAAAGTTTCTTTGTCTTAAAGATATCATCCCTCCATATACTGAAGTAGATCTAAGAGTACTAAATGTTGGATAAAAGAATTTGATAAGAGACCTCAAAGTTCATCCAGCCTTAAAGCTAATTCCGTAGAAAGATTTTCCTGTATACAAAATTATGGGATCCCTAGTTTTCAATTAGAGGAAATCTAATAAGCACTTAGAAGGTCAGAATTTCCTAGCAACACAAACTCTTACATATCAACATGAATAACATAAGGTAACAAAGTTCCTTAAGACACTCCTATTGTACATCATATTGTTGTCTTTTTCATTAAGATTAATTGCAAATTATTTTTGCTTATTTGGCCATTTACAGATATAGTGCACTAAATGTGAATTAAAAAGTTCATGCCTTCTGAATTTGTTCATCAAAAGAACTATTTTATTGAGTTGTTAGTTTTTAAACTATATTGATCATCTTGATTACATAGAGGTCAGAATAAAGTAGTTGGTATTTTATTTTTTAGATATAACAACATATTTATGAACATAGTTGTTTTAGAATAATTCTAATCTACATTTTTTTTTTGTAGGAAGGCGATGTTCAAGAGTGAACGAGAAGGTACTCGGAGATGGAATTTGGAGTGCCCATTCATATTAGTTTTGTTTTGTATTTTGGTTGATGGACTTATATATAATCCATAAGATTAGAGGAAGATAATATAGGTACAAGTTTTAACTAATGATTTTTAGATATTATATTTTAGATATGTTAATAGTTGAATTTCACAAGTTTATATTTTTCCTATTGTATTTTAGATATGACATACATTAATGTACGTATAACTACTTTTAATATTATGTATTGATATCTTAGTAAATATTAATGATATATGACTGTTTTTCTATTGATAGTGGCTTACTTTTACATTAATATGTCATTACTAATAAAAGAATAAATTGTTGTTTTTGTTGTTAGATATCGTTATTTAAAAAATTCAATTTATTGTTTTATAAAGACTTAAATTGATGCTATATCCATTTAACATTTTTACCATAATTTAAAACTTTTATATTACCTTAGTCAAAACGCAAACTATCATTATTTATTTAGCTGTTTAATTAAAAAAATTTGTTGTTTTACATTTATAACAACGTCATTTTATATAATGACATTAATTCTGTTACTTTAACGAAAATGTAATAATAATTGCTAAGTTATGTGTTTGTATGCTGTTTAAAATTCTTTTTATTGTAGTGAATTCAAAGTGTTGAAAAGGAATCGTTAGATTCTAACTAATATAAAGGAGCCTTTGTATTGGCTGAATTCGAAAATGAGTAAATCATTATCATTTTGGTTGAAAAAACATTAAGAAACAAAGATAAAGAGAACAAGAAACGTGAAAGAAACTAACAAACTTGATAGAGGTGATGAGAAATGATGAACATGTATAAATAGGATGGAGAGAGGCAATGCAATAGTGTATTGAAGCATGTTTGAAATATTGTGTGTGGCTGCCTATCTGCAATCCCTACTCATTAAAAAAAGTTGAGAGAAGAACGTTATGTTACTTAACTAGTAGGTACCACCTTTCTTTTTGCTTTTTATCGAGCGTTTTCGTCTCTTGCTATTCATCAAACTATTGTTCTTTCAATCATATAAGGCCTTTTATGTAACAACTATAGTTAATCAAAATTTTAAAAAAGAAAATATATTTCATTTATATTTTTAATTCAAAGATTATAAATTAATATTTTTAAATTTATAAAATATTAAATTAAATTATACAATAATACATAAAATTCAGTTCTTTCAGTCCAATTCCATTCAGAATAATTCAGTGTAGTTCTTACTATTGTATAACAAAATATTTAGAAACCATACCAAATTAAAATCACTGATACAATTTGATTCGATCATGATAAAATGTTAACAGTACAATTTGATTTTAGATCTTTTTGTTCAATTCTTTCAGTTTAATTTGGAATATCTATATTCCATGTATAATCCTAATCCTTATGCTCTGTCTATACAATTCCAACCAAATTCAATAAATTTAAGCATGCCACAATCAATTCAAATAATTAATCAAGCATACAATCCCACTCAGTTGATATATGCTACGTACCACTCATATAGAACATATCTTAAACCACTTATTTAATGTGAAATTTGACTTAATGATATGAAAATCACCATTTTAATTTCAATTTTCACTTAGACCGCTATTTCTAGTATTTCTTTTGCATTTTCCATCGCTTTTTCTCTCACATAACGCATTCCCTTTTAATTTTGCATAAAATCATCCATAAAAGTTCCACTAACTAGACATTTTTGTAATAAAAAGTGTTAAAATCATTGGTTGTTCTGTGATTTTTAAAATAATCATTTTATTCCTTATAATTTGAAAACTATCATTTTATTTTCTAAATTTTCATGTTGTTTTCAACCATTAGTTCTCCTTTCAATTTTACTTATGTGGCATGGACACATGTCAAAAAATTCATTGATCTACATAAACAAAATTTAATATAAAACTGATGATTGAAAAAAAAAACGAAAATTTAGAGACTAAAATGATAGTTTTTAAATTATAAGGACTAAAATAATAATTTTAAAAATTACAGAGATTACCCATAATTTTAACCATAATAAAAACTTGCATTCTCATTAAGTTGTAGTTCAATAAGGGGCTCGCTCACTGGGCGTATTGGTTCAATTGTGGTTTGACTAGTTGAAATCAGAGAGTCTTCATATGAGTTGTAAAATGTTATTTTAACTTTTTGGATCACTTCAATTTGGTATTACTATTAAAATTTATAATCAAAATATCCATAATCTTTTGTGGTGACAAGAAAATGAATATACATTTTTTAAACCAAATTCTCTTGATTGAATTAAATATTAACTTCTAATGTTTCTTATGAAATGTAGATGCTTTCCTTAAAATTTTATAACTTATTGAATCACTTCAATTTAACATTTCTATAGAAAGTTATACTTAATAATAAATGATATTCAGTTTTGGCAACATATTGAATCAATACCTCTCTCTACATCATAATCGACCGATCCCAATTATGTAAAGAACTAAACATTATAGATAAATCATTACATAAGTATCAAAAAAATTTTTAAACTTCAAATTCTATCAAATCTTTAAAGATCATGGTTAAAAACAATTCAAGCCACAGGTATAATATCACAAATATTAAAAAAAAACAAACTAGGTTTCACATATACTTGTTGAACATCACAACTGTCTCAATAATTAGTTCAAACAATTTTTTAAACTTCAAATTCTATCAAATCTTTAAAGATCCTAATTAGAAACAATTCACACCACAGGTATAATAACACAAATATTAAAAAAAAATAAAACTAGATTTCACATATATTTGTTGAACATCACATCTGTCTTAACAATTAGCATGTCCGTTTGTATACTTACAAATCTGAGTAACCCCAAAGGATTTCCATGCTAAAAAACACAGAAAAGCACATTTTGTCCCTAAATTTCTACTAAAATGCAAAAATATCAAAGCTTTCTCATGTATAAATAACCCTTTATTATTGAATAAACCATATCGACATTCTTAAAAGAGTAGAATGCATGAACTTTATCATATCTCTCTTACACCTGACCATGTTAGTTGTGGCAACAGGAGAATCAAAGTGCAAGCTTGTGGTCTCCTTGTTCCCTTCACATTCCAAATAATAGATGCTTCCACAGATGTCGAAGGACTTGGTTTCCAGTTCACTGCATGATAGCTCAAGGGAAAAAATTCTTGTGCAAACTAGCAATTAACAATTGCGGGCTTTCTTTAAAAGAACCGCAAATGGCCACTCAACAATTAGAGGCCTCCCTGTTGGACAGCAAAATATTAACAAATCTGTGGGAGAGGCAAAACACAAGGTATAGAATCTAGAATATAAGATGTATTGTTGAATAAATTGCTGTAAAATATGAATTAAGAAACATGCTCATATATATAGGCTTACAAATTAATTCTTAATCAACTAAACTAGATAGTATTTAACTTAAACAAAGACTCTAGCTCATAACTCTAATTAGAACTCTTAATTTTATCTTTATCTAACTACTATAATTTAAACACAAGTTTACTTCTACCATCCTCTCTTAAACTTGTAATTCAAAAATTCTAACTTCATCTTTGTCAGGATGATCTTCTTCATTATCATCATTTATCTTTAGTCGTTTTGCACTAATTTTAGCCATACAATATAAGTCTACTCTATCACAAGATTTCAGAAAGTTTTTGATTGCATAAACACTGCTTTAAGGAGGATACTTGCGTTAATGAACTTTTGTGGTACAACTGTGATCTTATCAATTGATTTTTCAATTTTATCATAACTACCATTTAGTTCTTTTTATACAAGTTTTAGTTAATTTAGTTCTTTTTGTACAAGTTTTAGTAATGTTTCTCACGCTAACTTAATTTTCTTTTTCTTTACTTGTATGATAGGTTGTTTATGTGGTCTTCCACTTTTTAAATAAATAAAACAATTCACTTGTATGATAGATTGTTTATGGTGATCTTTCACATTTTTTAAACAAACAAAACAATGTAAAATCATTAATTTCTTGTAAACTTTGCATACGATGTGGAATTTTAAGGGATCTTTATGGAGACATTGTTACTTGAATTGTTTGAACTTTGAATAAAGGAATTTACAGTATAATATCAGTAAAAACTTGATTTTGGGACTTATTTGCGTGAAAAAATTGATTAAGAAAAAAGAAGAAAGTCATAATTTTCATCATATGGTACATTATACTCCTGAAAGCCTTTTTCATTAAGTTCAACGTCTTTACTAATAATTGTTTTTCCATTTCTAGGACCATAAAATTTATATTATTTTGAATTTTTAGCATAACTAACAAATATGAACTCTTTACTCTTATCATCTAATTTTCTTCTTGTCTCATTAGGGTCATGAACATAACCGTCACTTCCAAATATTCTCATGTGTGAAATACTTGGTCTCCTTCCACTCTATGTTTCTTGTGGAGTCATTCACAATAGACTCTTTGTGGGACTATAATTATTCAAATATATCGTATATGCTACTGCCTCAGCTTAAAACTCCTTTGACATTTTCTTACTTTTTAACATACTATGAGCCATATTGAGAATTGCTCGATTTTTACACTCTACAACTCCATTTTGTTATAGTGATATTAGAATTGTAAAAGAATGTAAAATACTAAAGATAATCACAAATTTCATTAAATTTGTTTGATGTGAATTATCCTCCTCGATCAGTTCGAATTGCTTTAAGTGAATAACCATTTTCATTATCAACTCAAACCTTAAAATTTTTAAAGACTTCAAAGCTTCAAAATTTTCCTTCAAAATATAAACCCAAGTTTTGCGAGTATAATCATAAATAAACAACAAAAGTACTTGTTCTTTCCATATTCAATAGAATCATATATACTAGCATACACCAATTTAAGCGGTCGTAAAGCTCAAGATAAAGACTCCTTTAGATAACTATTCCTAGACTGCTTATGATACATATAGCCTTTATAAATTTGATCAGGATAACTTATAAAAGGCAAACTATATATCATCATTTTCTTGGACAATAGCTCTAATCCACCAAAATTCAAATCGCCCACCCTAAGATGCCATAACTATTATGAATCATTTGTAGTAGCCTTTAAACACATGGGAGTATCTTTATTGATTTTCAATTTACACATCTTGTTATCAATCTTCCTTTTCCTTTTTGCATAACCAGTATACTCTTGCCCATTTCTATTTCATATCTTTTCTCCAAAAGTTGTCCAATTCTCAATATATTTGTTTTCAAAGTAGGAATATAATAAACATGAGATATAAAATGATGACCTCCATTTTTTAATCCAATCAAAATTTCTCATTTACCTATGATTGAAACTTTAGTTATATCATTAAAAGAATATTGCCTTTAACAGATTCTTTAGGTCTATAAAATAAATCTTCATTACCAATCATATGATAATTGGCTCCTGAGTTGAGATACCAAGACTCCTCACTCCTTTCTTCATCACCATTGCACGTTAATAATAAGGAATATCTTTCATCTTCTTCATCCTTAACACAATTCTCTCTTTCTTCTTCATTTTAATTCCATATGCATTCTGTTGCATAGTGACAAAATATTTCACAATTGAAATATTGTATATTGGATCTTCGACCACGACCTTATTGAAACGATCCACCTTTACCTTGTCTTCTTGAATTTTGTTATTGTAAATATGACTCTTCAGTGTTATTTGAATTATTTCTACCTCATTTACCTCTTTCACGATTTCCACGGGTCCAACCTCAACCAAGACCTTTTATGCCATCTCATCCTCTAGTATGCCCTTGTTGTTATTTGCCTTATTTTTCATTCAACTTTAACTTTGTCTGCAGCACTTGGGCAACCGATTCTTATATTTTCTTCATTCCTTTTTCATAGGCTTGCAATATCCTCCAAAGATGATCTGTAGACATCGAGTCCAAATCCTTTGACTCTTCAATGACAAACACAATATAATCAAACTTTGAAATTAATGTCTATAGTATTTTTTTCAATCACATGAACATCTTCCATAATCTTTTGTATCTATTTAATTGACTGAAAATAGCCAACACTTTACGAAAATACTCTTTTATAAATTCGAAATCCTTTTTCTTAAGGTTTTTATATTCATATCTTAAAATCTAGAGGCATATTTTAATTACTTTATCTTTCCATTTAAACCAATTCTGTAAAATCTTCAACGCTTCTCTTATTGTAATCTTAGTAAATATCATTTTAAACACTCTTATCCAAGCTTAAATGAATAAAAGTCTGTGTTTGATAATCCTTCTTTCTAACTTTCTATAACTTCATTTTATAATATTGTTAATGCTTCTTTACACTCCGAATGATCATAATCTTTTTCTACAATATCCCACATGGTTTAATCGTATTTGTAGTCATAAACCTTTTATCATTTTTTCATTTGGATCCTATACCTTTAAAACTTTCTATTGAAGTCTTGTACCTATACGAATTAATCAAAGGCAGTCCTTATAGGACTTAATTGGAAAAATTATGAAAGGATTATGATTTAATTGAAAAAATTATGAAAGGTTTAGGACTACAGATATTCCGGATAACTCTATTTGTAGTCCTAAACCTTTCACAATTTTTCCAATTAAATCCTAAATCTTTCACATTTTTTCTAATTAAGTCCTATAAGGACTGCCTTTGATGAATCTGCATAAGTATAGGACTTCAATAGGAAGTTTTAAAGATATATAACTCAATTGAAAAAATGGTAAAAGGTTTAGGACTACAAATATGGTTATCCCTATCCCACATATCTTGTTATCTTAACAATGCCTTTATTTTGATTCACCAGTTGTCATAATTTTCCTGGTACGTTTTAGAAATTGAAACTGTAACATTCCATTCATCTTGGTTTTTATAACAACTTCAAAAGATAATGTTTATGGCGTGGACAAACAATTATAGCAAACTCCTTTTCTTTAAGAGGTCTTGAGTTCAAATCTTTGAGTGACCTAAAAAACCAATGATTTCTTCAAGGGAAGGCTTATGCATTTTACAATATCTCCATGTGTGTAGCCTAACAGTTAACAAATGTTACTTCAAATAATCAAGTTTTAGTTTTGAGTCCCAGGAACCACTTCTCCTCTTCTCACCAATTGTTACATCTTTTTCTCTTTGCCTACATCTCCCTTTCTTTTACTTTCTCCTTTTCCTTTTAGTTCAATTTCTCTCTCCCTCACATCTCCCTCTCTTCTTCTTCTTCTTATTCTTCTTTTGTTTTTTCTTTCTTCTGTAAGTTTATCTACTGGGCTTGAAGTTGGTTATATTTCTAGCACCAATTGTTTGATAAATTGTCTCAAAGACATTATATGCACATCTTAAAATGTTAGAAGGGTGTAAACAGGCTATGATAGCACTATGTTGGATAGTAAAATATTAACACCTGTGGAAAAGGCAAAATACAATGTATAAACACCAAAACACAAGATGCATTGTTGAATAAATTTCTACCAAACATGACTGAAGAAACTTACCCATATATATTGGCTTACAAACTAATTCTTAATCAATTAAACTATCTATTATTTAACTTAAATAAAGACTCTAAGTAATAACTCTAATTAGGACTCTTAATTTTATCTTTATCTAACTACTATAATTTAAATGCGAGTTTACTTCTAACACTCTCATCAATGCTGCTTATAGGCTAAAAAGAAAGAACATTTCTATATGCATATTCTTAACTGCACAAAATCAGTTACTTTCATACATACACAGCCAGAGGAGTAATATGTTCCTAGTCAAATTGAAGAAGAAAACTTTTCCATATGAGCCACATTTCTTCTCTCATGAAATGAAAAACTGTATTTATGGAGGTTTTTTTGTTTAAGCAACTCTTCTTTTTCTTAACACCATATTTACTATTAGCTATAAAAAAAATTTTAGATTAAAGCTTCTTTCCTAACTACAAGCTTTTATTTTAGAATAAAGCTTCTTTCCTTCACCTATAATGTCTCTTAAAAATATTCACTTCTAATCACTCTCTATTTTGGGTTTAGGATTAGTATCAAGGTTTTTTAGGAATTCGTATAAACTCCTTACATAGAAAAAATATTCTATTTTTTGGTTTATATATATTTTCTTAGGTTTTTAAATTCCTCTTAAAGCAAAGAGGTTTTAGAGAGATTAAAACAATTGTATGGCTTTTAAACAAGAAAGATAGATGGAATTGCCTCTTGGATTTAGCTTCCATCAAACTGATGAAGAGCTCAGAACTTAAGACCTTGTTTAAACACCACTTGAGTACCTTTTAAACCTTGGAATTTTTTGTTTATTTATGCCCTATAGCCAATTGGTTAGTTATGAATTTATGAAATAATTAATAAAAGCTATTGTCTATTTTATAAAAATTTATTTAATTGATTAATGTATATAATAAACATCATAAGATAAATTTATTTTACAAATAAAATTATGATGAAATCATAATTATGAGATTTGTATTACATTTAGGTATTATCCCCAAATTGTTCTTAGTTATTGTTTTATTAAGATCGGACATTATTTCCTTATAAATGAGGTATTTGATCTCTTAGATTAAAATATGGAAATACTTAAAAAAAATGTGTGAGTGCTTGTTAAATAACAAGTTCATTGAACTGATTTTATATGAGAATTTCATTTAAAAATTTGATTATATACAGGTAGAACTGCTCAATGTGATAATTGGATAAGTGATCTTTTGACTTGAAAGTTCTAAAGTATCTTATATAGAGATTGCTATGTTTGATATTACTTATGTCATTTTAAAGTGATTAGGAAAAATGTTATATTATTATTAATTTATATTGATTGAAAAAACCCTTGACCAAAATGAAATGAAATTTTGTAAATAGTATTCAAATGTTATTAATAGAATTAATTATTAATGATAGAGATTTAATATGATTAGAGCTAAATAAAGTAGATACTAATTCTATACTTCATGTCTAATAAGAATATTGTACGATAAAAGAATTGAATTATACAGAAAAATCATATGCAAAAAAATTATTTTACCACTTTGACATTCTTAATATTTAGATGGTTATGATGTGTTATGGATACAAATTATTTAATTAGAGAATTATAGGTAAATTAAATAAGTTTAATTTATCTAATCGTAAGTGTAATTTATGATTGTAATTTATATCCATTACCAATATATTTTTGGAACCTAATGGATTATATACAAAGAACAGTTAAAGAATAAAATAGGCAATTTAATCAATAAACTTGATTATAAAGCTTGAGAAATTTAATATTAAATATGAAATATTTGATAAATAAGAACTAATATGGGATATTAGGTTTTATTTTTCCCTAATTGTTACTTACCTAGAATTAAATTTAATTCTAATTAAAATATTTTTGAAATTATATTTATTTTAATCAAAGCACTAAAATGCTTAAACTCCTATTATAAATAGGCATATACTTTGATGGAAGTAGCACTCCACACCTACCCTTTTCTACAATAGAGTTTTCAACCTAGTCGTGTAGATACTATTAAAAATTGGATGTGTGTACAATTAAAATAGTGTATATATAACCTGTTGATTTAAAGGGAATTGTTGAAAAGGATCAAGGTTTATGATAAGATACTATTCATAGTTATATTTTATTATATTATAATTTAATATTATTGTTGGATTAAAGTGATATTGACTTTAGAAGAATCAATATTTTTTTTCCTTTTGTAAGACGAGATCACTTTGATTTCACAACATTTTCCTTATAAATTTGTGGTGTAACCTGTAACTATCTATATGCTTTTCCATCTTTGGTTATTTTTTGGTATATGTAGGTTTATGTTTCTCAATTTATGATTTTTTTTAGGTTTTTGAAAGGAAGGGCAAAAAGGGTGAAAAGGAATGACCTTTTTTTTTGTTAATAGAAAATATCCTATTAGTTTGTGAAAGAACAAAGCTACTTGAAAATCACAAGCAAAGACAAGAATATTTACAGTGGGAAGATGCTTCCATAACCCAGTTGGTCTTCCTTTACCTTTTGAGTTCTTCGTATATAGAACATCAAAGTATTCTTCATTTAATCAAGTGTATTATGGAAGGATGATGCTTTTCAGGCTAGCATTTGTGGAAGGATTCAAGTTGATGGGTTTGGTGGTAAGCTTATATGCTCATTTCTATCACTAAATTGGTGGTTGAGTGATAAGTGTTAGCAGAAGAGGTGAGGGCATTGTTAGAGTTATGGATGGTTATAGGTTAGATCAAAATCAGTCTTGTGGTTTAAGTCAATAATCAGATGATAATGGAACAAAAAGACTCTTTTTTTTAATTAAATTGTTATTTCTACCAGAATTTGAACCTTTAGAGGAAGATGTCCTAGCCATTGCCTCCTAATAATCCATAAGATCATTAGTTATAGAGTGACAATATTAATATTCTTCTATGTGTTTGAAAAATAAAAATCTCTCAAAGACTTATATACTTACACACAAGGAAGAGCTCACGTTCACATAAATAATGGAAGAAAATAATTTTTGTAATATAACTCTTATTCTTGACTGACCTGTATAAAATGAAACATTACATAGCTATTTATAGTATCAATTGGACAATTCTAGACTAACCAAATTAAAATCCACTTAATGATAGAATAGAAAAAAGGAGAATCTTTCAATGATACAAATAAATTTTCATAACAGCAAAAAACTGAATAATCTAACTTTATTTTACCATAACTCTCTCTAGGTAACTATAAATGACATAAGGTTAGATTCATATGAATCTAACACATATAGATTTAAAACGAATCATAAATCAACTTAATTAGTTGAGTTTTAACCATTCAACTATTCTTTTAAAATTTCTATATAATTCTAAAGGTTATGTTTATTTCTAACACCTCCTTTAAACTTTACTTTTGTATAACTCTAAGTATCATCCTTAATTTTTTGGAAAACATCATATTGAGAAGATTTGTAAAAATAAAAATAACTTGATCAAAAGACTTCACAAACTCCAAGTTAATCTCCTTTTTAGCAATGTATTCTCGAGTAAAATGAAATCTTCTATCAATATGCTTGCTCCTATCATGGAATATTGGATTCTTTGCCAAAGCTTAAGTAGATTTATTATTAATTATGATCTTTTTTGCTTCAATTTGCTCTAAATGAAGTTCTTTTAACAATCTTCTCAATCAAATAGCACAACGTGCATAATAATTAGCTGTAACATACTTCAATTCATACATAGAGAGTGTAACTATGAGTTGTTTCATTGAATACCAAGAGATTGCATTATGTCTCGAAAAGAAAACAAACCCACTCGTTTTTTTTCTATCATCAAGATATTTGACAAAATTACTATCACAAGACCCCATTGAACTAAAGTTTTAAGAAGATAAATAAAACATTATATAATCAAGTATACCTTTGAGATACTGAAGAATTTTCTTGGCTGCTTTTAAGTGGACTTTAGAAGGTTTCTCTATAAATCGACTAACAAGTCCAATAACAAATAAAATATCATGTCTTATGCAACTTAAGTATCTCAAGATTCCTATAAGAGTTTTGAACAAACATGGATCTACACATTCTTACTCATCTAACTTGGTTAGCTTAATTCCACACTCCAAAGGAGTGTTAACTGATTTACTATCTAACATCTTATATTTTTCAAGCACCTCTTTTGCATGACCTTATGAAATGATAAAAATTTCATTTTCCATTTGCTTCACTTCGATTCCCAAGTAATAAGACATCAATCCTACATCACTCATCTCAAACTTTTGGATCATGGAATCTTTGAAATCTTTAAACATCTTTAGATTGTTGCCTGTTAAGATAAAATCATCTACATATATATAAACAAATAACAAATCATCTTTGTTATTTTTAATGTAAAGATCATATTAATGTAAACATCTAGTAAAACCACTCCTTTAGAAATAATTGTCAGTTTGGTTATTCCAAGGTCTTGGTGCTTATTTAAGTCCATACAACATCTTCTTTAACTTCAAAATTTTGTCTTATGGTCCTTTAACTACATATCCAATTGATTGTTCAATGTGGCCTTCTTTCTCTAAATACCCTTTGAGGAAAGTATGCTTGGCATCGAATTGATGAATCTACCAATGATTTTGAGTAGTAACATACATTAATCAACTAATTATTCTAAGTGAAAAACAAAGGAAAATACCTCTTTATAATCAATGCCTTTCTTTTGTTTATATCCTTTGACAAAAAGCCTTGCCTTGTGCCTCTCCCCTTCACCTTTGAAATTTTTCTTAAATTTTGTACACCATTTGACTCTAATGGCTTGATGACCTCTTAGAAGAGAAGTAAGTTCCCATGTGTTATTCCTTTTAATGGCTTGAATTTCTTAATCCATTGGATAGAATAACTTCTTATTCTTACTAGAATCTTTAAAATTTAAAGGCTTAATATCTGTAAATAAGCAAAACAAGTTAAAATTGTCATAAAATTCTTTAAGTCTTCGATATCCTTGAGGTTCCACGCTTATTGTTGAAGGTGTGGATGATGATACTTAACATGATAGGATTGGTGAGGTTGGAGGAAAAGCGTCATTTTTATGTGTTGAACAATCTCCTTTTCTTCTTCATTTTTAAAATATGAAAAGAAATCATAAAATCCCTCAATTTGAGAGCTCCAATCCCAAAATGGCTTTTCATTAAATTTAACATCTTTACTAATAATAATCTTTTCTTTCCTTGAATTGAACAAGTTATAACCTTTTGAGTTGTCATCATATCCAATATAAATAAATCTCTTACCTCGATTGTCAAGTTTGATCCTTTCTTTCTTTAGAATATACATATATGCAATATATCTAAACACTCTTAGGTGAGATATAGAAGGCCTTATTCCACTCAATGTTTCTTATGGAGCGACATTTTTCAAGCTCTTTGTAAGACTAAGATTTGAGAGATAAATTGCACATGAAACTGCTTTTGCCCAAAAATTCTTAAGCATCATCTTACTTTTTAAGATTGTTCAATTCTTTCTCTCAAATAATCCTTTTTGTTATAGAGATTTAAGTAGTATAAGAGAACGATGAATGCCATGAAACTCACAAAAGCTCTTAAATTCATTAGAAGTAAATTGTCTACCTCTATCAGCTCTTGATACTTTGATCTCAAAATCACTTTATTTTTTAACTAAAACTTTAAACTTTTTAAATAAATCAAATGCTTCAAACATGTACTTTAAAAATTTCACTCAAGACTTTCTACTATAATCATCAATGAAGAGAATAAAGTAAGAACTTTTACTAAAAGATAAAGGATTGATGGGACCATAAACATTTACATGAACAAGTTGGAATGGTTTGATGGATCTCGAGATTGATTAGTTTAGAGAGCTTGACCTTAAATGCTTTCCAAGTAAACATGCCTTAAATAGTTGGTGTGGATGTTCCATACTTGAAATTCCTCTTACCATCTTCTTCTCTCCCAAAGCTTTAAATACATTAAAATTCAAATGTCCTTACCTTATATGCCATATCTATAAAGGATCACTAATACATGTATTGAAACACATGGCATTCACAGTGTGCAAGTTCAATAAAAATATCATGTTGTTAGTAATAGTCATCTTAGCAAGAAGGATAGCATCACGATCTTTAAGTCAAATAGTATGATCATCCATATGAATTTTACAACCATTCTCTAAAATTTGACCAATACTTAAAATATTATTTTTTCTTTTTGGAATAAAATAAATATTAAAAAGAAGATTATGACCACATACTTTTTTATAGCAAAATCACACCTTTGCCTTCGATCTTTATTGTTATATTATCACCAAAACATATAATCCTTGTCACTTTAGTATCTGATTTAACAAATTTACTTTTACTATCTGTCATACAATTACTTGCTACATTATTAAAGTAGCATATGCTTCTTTTACCTTTTGGTTTATCCTTTACTGTAAGTAGTAAAGTTTTCTCTGTTACATCTTCATTGGCTTCTATAAATTTTATTTCATCTACATTTTTATAAAAACACTCCCAAGAATAATGACTATACATACTATATGAATGACCTTCAATTTAGGTTTTTATCATTTTTCTTATATTATTTCTCATAAAATTCCTTCTTCCTCTTCCTTGAAAATTTTGAGTTCGATTGTCAATAGAAGATTTTTTTTTCACCGTTTCCTCTCCTTTGGATCTATGGATGTCCACGACCATGCCTATTTCCATGTTCGTGACTACATCCACTTCCACTTGGCTTCATGTTATTGTTTTTTAACTTTAGAGATAATTTTGCTAGTAAGGCTTATTTTACTGATACTTCTTTCTTGTCTCAATTCATGCTTTCTTTATGAGCTAATAAAGATTTACTTAGGTCATGTATGGACATATTGTTCACATCTTACACTCTTTAATAGTTGCCACCACATAATTAAACTTTGAGTTGAGAGAGCATAAGACTTTTTCTATAACTTGAATATCTTTCATAGTCTCACCAAGCCTCTTCATTTGATTCACCACTCCTAGAAATCTTATGAAATACTCTAAAATAGATTCTTCACCTTTCATTAAGATTGTCTCAAACTTAGCCCTTAGATTTAAAGTTGCACTTTCTTCAATTTGTTAACTCCCATTACTGAACTTTAGAGAGCTTCTCATGCTTCCTTTAATGTGGTTTTATTATCTATTTTCTCGAATATTTCTTCATTCAATCCTTGTTGAATGATGGTAAGTGCACTTTGATCTTTCTTCCTTTACTTCTTTAAGGCATCCTTTTTGACTTAAGTCAAATTTGTCTCATCTTCAGGCTCCACATAACCTTGTTAACTATCTCCCATACGCCTTGTGAATCAAAATAACATTCATCCTAAGTGCCTAATTCTTATACTTACGTTTAGTGAGTTGTGGATAGTGGAAAGATATGGAGACTCCTTTTTTTTGTTATAGTTGGGTTTGATACTACTTTATTGGAAAAATAAAAAAAATCTTAAATATTTGTACACTCACATACAAAGAATAACTTATACTCACACAAATAATGGAAAAAGATGATTCTTGTAATAAAAGTTTTATTCTTGATTCACTTGTATAAAATAAAATATTACGTGACTATTTATAATGTCAGTTGGACAATTTTAGACTAATCAACTTAAACGCCACATAATGATAGAATACAAAAAAGGAAAATGTTTTAATGATCCAATTAAATTGTCATAAAGAAATTTAAACACATAGAATTTTAGAGTGAATCATAAATCACTTTAATTATTTGAGTTTTGATCATTCTTCCTCTAAAGTTTCTACAAATTCTAAAAGCCGTGTTTATTTTTAATATTATACATGTCAAGTGTATCTTATCATGATTTTATGAATTTGAAAGGGTTTGACTAAATTTAAATTTTTAAAATTGATTAATTAAATTGAAATTGAAAGATAAAACCAAAGAATAAGGTAAATTTGGAGAATTAGTTTGACAAAAAAAAATATTATTATGATTTTTTATTAAAACCTAAAAACTAATTGGAACATTATTCTTGATTAGCAACTAAGCTTTGCCACTCACACGGGTAAGGAATCGTTAAACGTGCATGGCATTTGATCGCATAATTAATGTACTGGTTTTATCTAAACATCACATTTACTGGACACGGCAAGCAATCTTCCATCTAACGGACGAGTGGTGAGTTGAAGCGTGGTTTGGCAACAACGTGCAGAGGAACTGTCCTCCCCACACCGAGCCCGAAAAATTCTTTATTATCTAGGTCTTTAGGACTGAGACCGGAAGGGAGCTCCCAATCAAAGCTGTGCAGAAGCTGAGCAAGACCAAGTTCTATCACAGCTGTTCCGAAACTTATTCCTGGACAGCCCCTTCTACCTGCTCCAAAGGGTAGCAGCTCAAAATTATGCCCTTTAAAGTCAATGCTACTACCCATAAATCTTTCTGGTTCGAATGTCTCGGGATTTTCCCATATCTTTGGGTCTCTTCCTATAGACCAAACATTGAGGTAAACCCTTGTCTTAGCCGGAATATTGTACCCATCAATAACAACATCTTCCATGGATTCTCTGGGAATTAACAAAGGACCAGCGGGATGTAAACGGAAAGTCTCTTTGAGAATAGCTTTCATGAAGTGCAGATGTTGTAGATCACTCTCTTCCACTTTTCTTTTCTCTCCAACAACAGTCATTACTTCGACTTGTGCTTTTCTCCTGATGTTAGGATTCATGATCAACTCTGTCATCGCCCACTCAAGTGTTACGAAAGTCGTATCAGTTCCACCGGCAAACGCATCCTGAACATACATTAATTAATTCGTTAGAGAAAAAGATGATTAATAAAATTGAAAATGAAATGTTCTAAACTGACCAACATGATGGCTTTAATATTGTTCATATTAAGAGGAATTTCAGTAGATCCCTTCTTTTGTATATCGAGTAACATATCCACTAGGTCCTTTCTATCCTCATTCTTTGTCGCAGAATTTAAGTGTTCGCTGATGACTTCATCAAAGAATTTGTCAAATTTCCTGGAAGTGCTCTGGAGTTTCGATTTCATGCTTGTTAAGTTTTGAACAAACCCCATAGAAGGAAAATAGTCTCCAAGACTGAACCCTCCAAGCAACGTTAGGAAATTGTGAAGCATGTCATGGAACCCATGCCTATCATATTCTCCGGCTTCTGAAAAATTTTTGCCAAGTACAACCCTACAGATGACGTCATTTGTGTATAGCCCAAGCAACTTGCTCAGATTGACAACTCCAGGATAGGGCTCTGCAATCCGACTAACCAGACGGGCTACTTCTTCTTCTCTCACAAAGCTAAATGACTGAACTCTTTTGGCACTAAGTAGCTCAAGGTTGCAGATTTTCTTTATGCTTCTCCAGTAAGCATCAGAAGGAGAAAATGCTATATCTGTGCAACCATAGAATAAACCTTTGGCAGAGACAAGTTGGGGACGATTAGAGAAAGCAATATCGTGGGTTGTCAGTAGTTCCTGCGCTAATCTAGGGGAAGACACCACCAACGTTGGGATTTCACCAAGTTGTAAAAACATTATTGGACCATACTTCTCTGCCAGGCGGTGGAGAGATATATGAGGCATGTTACCAAGCTGATGAAGATTACCGATGATAGGTAACTTTGGAGGGCCTGGCGGGACATTCGGTTTTCTTTTTCTGAACCTATCCTGCATTACACAATTCAGCGTGATTGCGACTATAATTGAGGCAAGAAGGAAGAAAATTTTCGTGCTGTTGTTCAGCCATTGAAAGAGTGCCATTCCGAGTTTCGACTAAGAAGTTTGGACAAGTGGATTAGTGATTGAATGATGGCATTATTGTTTATCAACCATCTCGAATGCCGTATTATTTTGGTTTAGCAATTTAAAATTAGTCGTTATTCAACTTTTTTTTACGATACCAATTGATTCAAGAAAAAAAATTAAATTTATGGATAGAATTTTTTTTTCTTGATAAGTCATTCGGCGTTAAATATCTTTTTGCATACAAATATCAAATATTTTTTAAAAAATTTTAATGAAGTTTTAAATATTCAAAATTATCAATTACAAACTTTCGTTATGTCAAGAACAATAGGTGGCCGTAATCAAAATTTGTCTTTATTCCATTCATCACATTATATCGTCAAAATAAATAAATTAAATTGATAAATCACAACATAAAAAAGATAATAAATTGAATTAAATATTTTAAGAAATTTGACATTTATGTGCAAAATAAAAACAAATTCAAGATTAACATTAACATAATTAGTAAATTAATCCACTTGTTTTGTTAGGTTAAGTAAAGTCATAATATTTTAATTTAATTGGAGTTTGATGCCCTTAAACATCCAAACAAACAACCGATTATTGATAATGCGACGGCTAGGATCAAGTTACTCTAGCAAGAGACATTAACTGATGGTAGAATTTACATCTTGCTAGGGAGGGGAAATATTATGTTGTCTTTTGAATCGATATTATTGAAGAAATAATATAGTAGTTCATGATTTCTCACACAAAAAAAAGTATCATTTTACTATATTTTCTCATAATTGTGTTATTCACTCTCAATTTTCATGATGATGTAGCATCTAATATTTTAAAACGTTTTCAACAAATATCTTTAACAGTTGTGTTATTCACACAATTTTCAAATTGATATAGCATCCAAGTATTTTAAAATGGTTTCAATACATTATAACAATTCTTTTCTTTATACACCAATAAACATTCATTATACAATTCAATGAAATTAACAAGAATCTTTTTACACACAAACATAACATAAATAATCAAATGAAGAAGGAAGTAGTTTTATTATAATCATATTAATAACTTTGTTTCTATATCTGCTCATAATGTATATTATATTTCATGATTATTTAACATGGACGCAATATACTTCATCATTATCGTTAACTAAAGATTATGTGAACAAACGTGGAATCCATCTTGAATTTATTTTGTCTTATGTATTCATTTTATGATAACCATTGCATGGATAGAAAAAGGTTCTGCCGATATACTATAGACAATTTTATTTAATTACATTTTCCATTACAGAAGGAAAACCAATTCAATAATCTGCTGGAAGTTGATACGCTTTTAATGAAATGGCAAGAAAGGTTTACAATGAACACTTTACTAAAACTAGGAGGGAATTTTGAAATTCTAAACAAGAATTTTAGTAACAATTTAAAAATAAAAAAACCCTCTTAATAAAATAGGAACTCTTACTTGTAGCTAATAAATGCCCAACTCAACTTATTTTAATTGATTATAAAAAGGGAAGGACCCCCTAATTATAATATTAAAGGATCTTTCAACACAACTAATATTTACCACTAGTCTTAAAGATATTTCTAAACTTAAGATATTTATACAAAATATCTAGATATCTGTGCAAAATATGCAAACTACTATATATTTTATCAAGATATTTAGATATTATAAAAGACATTTCTAGACAAATAAGTTACTAAACTTCTTCTAGAAATTAGATTGTATTTATTATAAGTATCACATTTCCTCAACCAAATAGATGAAATCTAAAACAAGTGTATATTTTAACACCCCCACCTTCCTTTTTAAACTTAGTTTGGTAACTCCAAAATTGTTTCTAAGTTTGATATAGATGTTCTTATTCAAAGGTTTTGTGAAGATATCTACATCTGCACATACTTTATCTTCATTTCTTTTCTCGCTATGCGTTTTCTTATAAAATGATATCTTATATCTATATGCTGATTTCTATCACGGAAGACTACGGGGTCGTTTGATTGAACTTTTGGTTGTGATTTTTAGTTGTAGATGTTATATTTTTGTTTTGAGTTTTGTGTATTTTTATAGATTTTTATGTTGTTTGTCTTGATTTTTGTGCTGTATTAGAGTATATTTTTTCAATTTCTGCGATATTCTTTATTGATTTTTGTGTTTAGAAAATCTGAAAACTATATCCAAAAGCCAAAACCTTTTCAAACGGGCCCTACATATTTAGTCAAGGCTAATACAAGCTTATTGTAAAAAAAGATTTCATAAGTTCTTCTCATTGGGTATAAGCTCCTTTATTGATCTCTTTAACAAAATGGCATGTCAAATACAAGAATTGAAAACTATATGCTTGTCTTTGCAAGTAAAAAGGCTAACTATAGGTTGCTTCTTATAACTCTAAGTGAAAGTAGTATCTCCCATGAAAAATACATGACTAGTGAGGCTTTTTCTATCGTCAACATCTCCACCCCTGTTGAACCAAGGGAGGTTCCAATCTTGGTTTTGATGATAACAAAACATGATTAATCACTAATGGTTTGAGTTTA
>JAOXYD010000020.1:7130-20479 GCA_028565735.1 Pinacopodium congolense | reverse complement strand
ATGAAGTTAAAGAGTGGTGCTAGTAAACAATTAATGTGAGGTGACTTAATTGAATAATTAGAATGTTCATGAAAAAATATTCATCTTCGCATAAAAAGATTGAATAACCTCTTAATCAAGCTTTAAAAACTCACTTATTTGCTTAAGTTGTGCTTAATGGTTCAAAAGGTGTAAGTTACTTAAAATATGAGTCATTTTGCTTTGTGTATATCCATTTTATGCATATAAATCATTTAACACAATTTAGGTTGAAGTTTGAAAAAATATGAGGTTATTTAAAGTTATTTGTTAATTTACATATTTGATTAATCATATAACATCTTAATGATTTGTTTGATGATTGAATGATTAAGGGAATGTGTCAATGATTGGGTTTGAAGAGTTGAGCAAGATTTCCTATGCTTATAAACTATTTTGAGCTAGATGATTTAATGATGTGCTTGATTTAATGATGTGCTTGAGGACAAGCAAAAGCTAAGTGTGGGGGAGTTGTTTGACCTTGAATTGTATCCTTTCTAAGTTCAATTTGATTTAATTTTAAGGTCCATTGCTTCCAAATTAATGTTAAAGTACTTAATTATATTTATAAATGTTTTCTATTACAGTTAGAATCTTAAAAGGGGAGATTTGGCCCAGAAAATACAGAAAAATCAGCTTAATAGTCTTTCTACAAGAGTAAAACGGCATCCCTAGTCCCCCCCCCCTCGCGTTTTATTCATCAAGCCTGCCATTTAAATATGATCCAGAAACAGAAAAGTGGGGGTTAAACGATGTCGTTCTACTCTCTGTCAAATGTCGTTTTAGTATGCAATCGAGATGTTTTAGCTGCAACTTACTCCCAACTTGCTCCACTTGCTTCTAACTTATTTCCACTTGACCTAGACACATATAAGAAGACTCAGAGACCAAATTTGCAGAAGTTTTACTTGAATTGAGAGGGGAATTCATATCAAATTCTCCCTTTCTCTCTTATTCCTTTAGTTTTTAGGTTTTTAGTTTCTTTCTCTTTTTCTAGCTTTGTAGAATGTAATTTCTAGTTGTTTTAAAGATTCAAGGGTGTTCCTAGATGTGTTAAGAGGCTATCTATCAATTGGTTTCATCATTTGATGCTTCTTAAATTCAAATCCTTTGTTTTGTAATCACCTTGTTCTTAATTATGCAAGATATGAGCTGCTTAATTTTAATCTAAAAATTCTTGATTATTTGTGATGTTTGAAGCTTAATTCTAGCTTAGGACAGGTCCTTGAATGTCTTGAGTGCATGATTAACACATAATTGGATCATAATCTTTGTTTATTTGAGATCGTAATGGTTATTTTAAGTTGACTATTTAGAATATGACTAAAGATAGTTTATGATCCGATAATTTCTACCTAAATCATTGGAAATTTTAGTAAACAACATGATTTAATCCTATAATCCAAGAAATATACCTTGATTATCATGAGGGCACTAATCTTAAATAGAATTTAGGATTATAACTTCTTGAACTTTAAGCCTAATGTCTATTAAATGATGAAATAACCAAAGATTAATTTAGGATGGTTAAAGAAAAGATATAGACTTAACCATAGTTATTTTTTGAGTTAGTAAAGGCCCTAGATTAGAGATTCTAAGTCACTTGAGTCATTTAGGCTTAGTCTTGAGCAAGTTAATCAATTAGTAATCTTTAGATAACTTGGAATTCATTTTAGGAGTTTTTAAAGTTTTTGAGTCATCTAACCCCTTTAGTTTTAAAGTCTTTAAGGTTCCTTAGATAATTGTAAGCCAATTGCCCTAGTAGTCACACATTTTCTCTATGGGTTCGATATTCCAGAGTCTTAAATGTACTCTACTTTATTACTTGTGATCGGTACACTGTTGTATGGTTTATTTGAATTTGAATTGAATTTACATGAGAATTTATTTAATTATTTGAGGTAACATAGTGATATCAAATTAACCCAACATAAAGTATAAGGCAGATGGTACACTTGTAAGGTACAAAGTGAGATTAATAGCAAAATTGTATACTCAAACTTATGAGATTGATTATATAGAGATATTTGCTCTAGTGGCTAAAATTAATATTGTCAAAATATTGTTGTCACTACCTGCAAATCTAGATTGGCCATTATAATAATTCGATATAACAAATGCTTTATTACATGGATAGTTATCAAAAGAGATTTGTATGGAGCTCCTACTAAAATGTAAGGCATTAATAAAACATAATAAAAAGATCTGTACATTGAAGAAATCATTATATGAATTAAACTAATCTCTAAGATCATAGTTTGAAATGTTCAAAAAGCTTATGTTAACTTTTGGATATCATCAGGGTAATTCATATCATAATTTATTTTTAAAAGGGAAGTAATGTAAAATTACTTTTCTTGTTAGATATGTGGATGAGATAATAGTGACAGGAAATGATCTAGAGAAAAGGAAGGCATTGTAGGATTACTTATCTAAAGAATTTGAAATGAAAGACTCTGGTTGCTTAAAATACTTCTTTGGAATTGAAGTCTCTAGATCAGATAAAGGAATACCTTTTCTTAAAGGAATTATGCATTAGATTTATGAAACAGGTATGCTAGTGTGTCAACCAATTGATACATCAATCAAGAAAGGTTTAAAGTTATGTATAAAAGAAAATCAAGTATCTATTGACAAAAAAAGATACCAAAGACTTATAAGGAGGCTAATATATTTGGTTCACACTAGACTTGATCTTATATATGCATTGAGTAGTGTTAGCCAATTTATGCATAATCCCAGAAAACAGCATATAAAGACCATATGTAAATTTTACATTTTTGAAATTTGTTTTTAGGAAAAGGAATTTTATTTGTTAAAAATACCAATTGGAAAAACATAAAAGTTTATATGGACGCGAATTGGACTGGAGTGTGAACTGATAGATGATCAATTTCTGGATATTTTTCATTTGTAGGTGGAAATCTTGTTACATGGAGGAGTAAAAAACAAAAGGTTGATGCTCATTTAAGTAGGAAAGCTCAATTCAGAAATATGACACTTAAACTGTGTGAAACTCTATGGCCAAAATTACTTTTATAAAATTTGAGTTATCCACCTAGATAACCAATTCGATTTTATTGTGATAGTAAAGCTATATGTAAATTCAACAAAGTTGAACAAAATGTATTGAAATTGATAGATTCTTTATTAAGGAAAAATTAAATGAGAAGATTATAGAATTACCAATAATTTATTATAAAGATCAACTGGTGGATATTTTTACAAAAGTTATTTCAAAGCAAGTATTCTTAAAATGCCTTAATAAGTTGAACATGTATAATATTGATGAGAAGAGTGTTGAGATATTTTCTTTATTATTGTTAAATTCGGCAATTGTATAGTCTTTAATTTCTTATTTAAAGACAATTAAATCTAATTATTTATTAATATTGATTAGTATTAATTAATATAAATTTCTTTATTCTGTGTATATTACACTCAGTCTTTTCAAAAAATATTGTCCAAAATTATAAGTATTTTTCCACTCAATATTTAAAAAAAAATTCTCATATTTTGCAAGTTTTGGTATCTTGGAATTAAAAGGCTTTTCTAAGCAGTTTCGTTCATCGGTTAGATAGCCGGTTGATAGTGATCTGAGATTTATTCATTACAGACAGAAGCAAGGAGATGGGACGTGACGGATGCTAGATTGATCAGGGATACTGAGGTGTATGGATAAAAAGGTACAGCGAAGATGCCTGTCCAAGCACTCAGTTGGACTAAGTTTTGCTGACACCATTTAAGCATTTCGAAGATATAATATTTTTTGGCGAAAGGGTTCGATACAGGAAATCGTATCTTACGTATAGGGAGAAGGAAATGTAACAGACAAATAGGATGAAAGCTCCTTGAGATATTTTCTTTTTTATTGTTATATATTTTCGTTCTTCCATACGTACCAACCAACCAACCTAGGTAAATCATGCAAAAACGATATTGGAATTTTGTATATTTTATCAATACTTAAAAAAAAAGCTAGGCCTGGTTGTTTCTTTTATACCGGTAATCTGGAAATAAATCAACTCAATTCGCCATTCTACTGTGCGGCCCACCGATAGAATTGATAGAGTTTTCTATTTCTTCCCATAAACGACTTTTGTTAAGTCCTTCATTTCCTTACCTCTAAAATAAACCATTATTTCTGTCTCGTCTGGAGGCAATCCGATAGACTCTAGCATTCAGCCGGTTACCAACTCCCTGCACTTTCTTTTTCGGTTTAAATGACACTAGAAAAGTCAACAATCATGTCAATTTTCGGGCTAATCAAAGATGTTTGATTGCCTTCCGGTCGGTTTTAAGTACTACTCCAATGCACTTACATAAATAACTATTTTGTTAACTATATATACTGAGTATGAATCTTTAAAGAAAATGAATAGCCTCTCAGAGGAACAAAACATAAAAGAAATCGAAAATTTCTACAATAGCTGGTATGATATGGCTTCTTTTTTAAACCGTTTAATTGAATTTTTAGTTGTGAATTTTAATTGTGATAGTTATATTTTTATATTAAATTATATATATTTTTATAAATTTTTGTGATATTTATCTTAATTTTTGTATTGTATTAAAATATTTTTTAATTTTTACGATATTTTTTATTAATTTTTATATTTAAAAAATCTAAAAATTAAATCTGAAAATAGAATTGTTTTCGAACGAACTCTAATAAAATTTTAAACCTATTAGACTATTAACATTAGCTTAGCGTGACTGGGCCTTATATGAGAAGTCCTTTTCTTGTAGTGACGTTTTAAGTTACATCTCAAATTAAAAATAATAATTTTGATACAAAACATAATTGGAATGTCATTAGCTTGAAAAAATATAACCGAAACTCATTATGTATCTTGAATTAGGGAAATCATGTAGATAATTGAAAAGTAATATATATATATATATATATGTTTTGATAACAGTTTCATCAAAATCATGAACTTGCCTATTCAAGACGACTACTACAATTACAAGTTATATTCAAGACGACCACGACAAGTTATACATCTTATTTTGCCACCTCCATATATAGAAACTCTCAAGCGGTCTGCATGTCAAAAATTGACAATAGCAGTATTGGAACACTACAAAACGCCAACTCTTCCAATTACTTTAGTTGCTATTCCATCTTTATTTATTCATCACAAGTTTCATTTTAAGTTTATAATTAAAGCCCCAAAAAATATTAAATTCAGTGTAAAATTCTTCTTTGGTTCTTTTGCCAGTAATTGGAAAATATCAGAGAACTTACCTACCACTCTTCCAAAAAATAAAATTTTCTTTTGTCAACGAATAAGCTTATGACAATTAGTTAGAAGGCCAGCGATGGAGTGCATTACCTTTCATTCATTTTTCCTCGATCATGAGTCATGACTAGCCCGTTCTACAGTAAGTACCATGTGATCCACGCACCATAATTAATAAAGATGTGGGAATAGGCGTAGTGCACTGCAGATAGTGGAGACATTGCTTGACTCTTTCCGCCAATAATATAATGTTAATTTGCCAAAGGTATTACGTGGTTGAAAAGAGGCCGCAGCCATAGCAAATCTATAGATTGTGGATGACCTTTTCTTTCCTTTTGGGTACTTCCATTATTCCTATTAATGTTTGGCAGTGACACAAAATTGAGACAATTTAATATTTATAAGACAAAATTATATTTTTATTTGAGTATTAAGGATATTTCTATTTTTAACTATATTTTAAAGTTTCATATTATTCCTTTGTAATTACTTTATAGACACAAATTAGTTAGAATATTACTCTTATGAATTTAAATTGATTTTCTTGGGTTCTTTAAAAGATTTTTATATAAAATTTAAAATTTCAACTCCATACGCTACATAGGTAGTATCAAAGAAAATATGTCAAATGGGATAGATATTAGTAATCTTCATGACGGCATTCAACAAGTTAAGATTCTTTTTCTAGGAGTCAAAATGTTATAATGTTTGGAGCAACACCTAGAGTAATAAATTGAGCACAGGCTCCAGTGTTTTGAGGAACATTTTCAAGAGATTGTGGAATGACTTGATGCTCTGGGAATTGATAGTTGGAGGAGGCAAATCAATTATAAAAGGTTAGGGGTGAAGGCAACTCGTGATGAACCTATAGATAGACCTATATCTGTAAGGAGATAACAAATTTATAAGGAAGATTCAGATGAATAAGATGAGATTAAGCCACACAAATTTGGGAGGTACCAACAATATGAGAGGTGTTAGAGAAGAGACATTTATAATAAAGAAGAGAGGGATGCAACAAACAATAAGTTGAAGTTAGATATTCTTTATTTCAATAGAAGTTTGGGAAGTGAAGATTTCCTAGACTAGATTATAGAAGTTAACATTTACGTTAACTATTTGGAGATTGCACCTTAAAAAAAGTGTTAGGATTTTTGTGTGTCGATCGAAAGGGGGAGTTTTTGCATGGGGGAGCAAATTCAATCATAACAAGAACGTGAAGAAAAGGTCCTATCAATTGGTATAGAACGAAATATTTGTTAAAATAGGAGTTTTTGCTCCTTGGATTACAAGAAGATCTTGTTCCAACAATATCAATAATATAATCAAGGGAGTAGGACGATACATAAGTATACTATGTAGTTTATAAGATTGGATGAAAGGAATAACCTTTTTAAATCTAAAGGACAATATGTTGTTTGACACTTCAAGGGGTTGAGGCCAATGCTTTAGGATAGAATTGGGACTAAATTCATTCAAACACTTTTTTACGTAAAAAAAATATAGCTCTTAAGGTAAAGATTATACAATAGGATTGTAGTAAGAGAAGCATAGAAAGCTATAGAAGCATGGGCTCTATCGAGAGGTTTAAGCTTATGTAAAAGTATGCTTCATAGAGTAACAATCATAAGACTCCATATGGAGAAAAAAAAAATACTAGTAAGAGGCATATGGCGAAAATAAGAGAAAGGGAGGTAAATAGGGTTAAGAACCTTATACGTTAAACTAACTATAGGCAAGTTCTCTAAATGCAGTCAACCTAGACATAGGTTGAATGAATGTGCCTTAAGAAAAATAATGAATATTGTGGAGAGGGAAGATGCATACGAGGCAGATGGTGATGAGAAGGAAGATTTTGGCATTGATAAAAGCCAAGTTTATGTGGTTAGGAAGCTAATGTTAGCACCTAAATAAGAGTGGACAAGACTCAAAGGTACCAATTATTCCATATGAAGTGCATCATTCATGATAAAACATTTGGAATAATTATTGATAGTGAAAATTATGAGAACATTATTAGAAAGGGGGTTGTGAAGCGAATAAGATTACATGTAGAGAAGCACTCTAATCCCTATATCTTGGGTGGATTAAAACCATGATGAGTGAAATAAAAGTGACAGAAAGGTGCAAAGCTTCTCTATCGACAAGTATAAGGACAAAGAGTATTGTGGCCTTATTGGCATAGATGTTTATCACCTGTTATTCGAAAGATCGTGATAATATGATGTGGATACTTAACACTTAGGGAAGAGCAACCAATACTAATTGGAGAAGGATGGCGTAAAGTATACATTCCTATCATTAAAGAATAAAGAACCAACCTCTAAGAGTAATGCATTTCTATCTATTGTTAAAAGTGCATGCTATAATAGACAAACAAAATGCTGATGAGCGAGGTTAAGTTGTAAGTGGAGGAGTGTCTAAAATTGGTACAACCTCTACTAGAGGATTTCAAAGAGATGATGCTACAAAGAGGTTCTTGATTAACTACCACCCATGTGAGATATTCAATGTCACATAGGCCTTATCATAGGAGCCAGTCTACCAAACTTGCCTCACTACCAAATGAATCGAAAGCAGAGTGAGATCTTAAAGGAAAATGTAGAGGAGATGTTTCACAAGGGAAAAATACATGAAACATGAATCCATATGGAGTCTTAGCATTATTATTTTTTAAAAAGGATGGTAGTTGGCATATGTGTATTAATAGTAGAGCCATTAATCAGATTATAATAAGTTATAAGTTTCCTATTTCGAGTTTGGATGACATGTTAGATCGTTTTCATGGTGCGAAGATATTTCTAAAGAAAGATTTAAAGAATTAATATCTTCAAATCCACATTAGGGTAGATGACAAGTGGAAGACATCCTTTAAGGTAAAAGAAGGCTTATATCATTGACTAGTGATGACATTCGAGTTGTTTAATGCCTCTAGTACCTTTATAAGGCTAATCAATAAGGTATTAAAACTTTTCATTGATAAGTTTATGGTAGTTTACGTCGACAACATCTTTGTTTAAAGTTCATTGAAGGAGGATCATAAAATACATTTGCAACAAGTGTTGTAAGGGTTAAAGGAGAGCTAGTTATACATAAATCCTGAGAAGTATAGTTTTTTTACGGACACACTAACATTCTTGGGATATGTGTATATCTATAGATAGAATTCGAGCAAATGAGTCCAGGATTAAGGTTATCAAAGAGTGGCCTCCTCAAACTAACATAGGCAAGTTGAGGATTTTTTCATAAACTTGCAACCTTTTACTAAAGATTCATTAGAGATTTCAATACCATTGCGACATCTATGACATAGTTTTTAAACAAGCTCCAATAAGGGGAGGAAGCAGACAAAAATTCCAACTGTTAAAGTAGAAGTTGTATACAATACTAATCTTAGTATTATCATATTTCAACAAGCTATTTGAAGTTAGATGTGATGTTAGTAGGGATAAGGGTTGTCCCAACTCAGTGAAGTTAGAAGGAAGTAGAGCACTTATGACAAAAAAATTTCATTTAGTGGTGCCAGTACTTAAGAACTAGGAGCACTATTTAGTGACCAAATAATTTACATAATATTTATGACATTAAAATATTTGAACAGTAAAAAGTGGATTAGCAATGGCATGCATGCAAGATGGAGCCAGTTCTTATAGAAGTTCTTATTCAAACAAAGACACAAGTTCAAAGTACAAAATAGAATTATTGACACCTTGAGTAAGAGGGCATTCTTATTGCTTACTCTCAGCAATGAGATCATGGAATTTGAATAATTATAGGATGATTATGAGCATGATGAAGATTTTATAAAGATATGGGGAAAGGTTTCATGTGGCCAATTAGTTGGTAGATTTTATTTAGATGATAGCTACTTGATATACGAGAACTAATTTTTCTTACCTAGAACATCATTAAGAGAATAGGATTAAAAGGTCACCTAGGGTGTGATATGACATTGATCATGATCAAAGAGCGATTTTACTGGCCACAATTGAGGAGAGATATATTCAAATTTGTAGAAAGATGTTGTACGTGTCAAAAAGTGAAGATGCAAATGAAAAATACAAGGTTGTACATGGCTTTACCCATATCAAAAAACATATGGAAAGATCTATACATGAATTTTGTTTTGGAATTACCTTAAACCCAAAGAGAGATTGATCCTGTATTCGTCATAATTGAAAAATTTTCTAAAATGACACACTTCATTTCTTATAGAAAGGCTTCAAATGCAGTAAGAATCGTCCAACTATTTTTTAAGGAGGTTGTACGCCTACGTAGAGTAGCAAAAATTGTTACCTCCATTAGTGCTTGTATGCTTTTTAATTATGATTAGCATACCTTATGGAAGTTGTTTGATTCTTCATTGAACTTTAGTAGTGCGACTCATCTACAGTCAAATAGTCAAATTGAACCTGTCAATAGAATCTTGAAAAACTTTATTCACAGTATCTTTAAGGATAAATCAAGGCAGTGGGGCCTATCACTATTTCAAGTAAAGTTCACGTATAATAATATCATTCATAATGCAATAGGTATATCACCATTCTCTATTGTCTATACCAATATATCTTAACATACGTTAGATTTGCTCAAGCTACCTAAAGATGAGGGAACTAACATTTTAGTTAGGCATAAAGCTGAATAAGTGATGATAGTACATCATGAGATGAAAAAAAAATGGAAACAGCAAACCAACGATACAAAACAGGTAGCCGACAACTGTAGACAACTAAATACATTTGATGTAGGTGGATCAAATCATAATGTTCTTATGCAAGAAAAGAATTCACGTAGGGACTTACAGAAAATTACAGGCAAAGAAGTATGAGTCATAAAATTTTTTAAAAGAGATTAGTGACAATCCTTATGTAATAGTTCTTTCATTAGCATTAGGATCTCCAACTTCTTTGTATGAATTTAAATTTAAAAATTCAAAGATAATCAATTTAAATTAGAACATTATTTTTAAGAATTTAAATTGATTTTCTTTGAATTTTTCAAAGACTTTTCGTATAGCTTTTGAATTTATACCGCCATACGTTACGTCAAATAAGATATGATTGTGCCTCAATGATTGAATATGTATCACACAGGAACACTTTTAACAATAATGACCATGATCAATTCATTTGTCAGAGAGTGAATTATACAAACGACCATTTTTAAGGAGGGCGGGTAGGTTTAGTCCTACCAAATTATAGATTTAAGATGCCTTCCCTTACCCAATCGATCGGTCTATGTCCCTCTCTAAACCTTACAATATTTTGTTCAGTTGTGGGGTAAATAAATCTTGCCAACTTAACAAGCTGCCAAGGTGTGCACTGCAAAGCACCCATCGAGTTTCCCGTGTTACATCACATATGTCTGTATAGATCAAATTGAAAGCAGGATTTCCTTCAGATCTTCTTTTGTGGTTTCATTTTTCTTAATTTGTTTAAAGCTACATGAGAACCGTCCCCTGTCGTATACATACATTAATAATGTAATCAATGTACCACTTGCTTTTTGTCAACAGTTAGGTAGTCCTTTACGGGCCCCACCTGTCGCCACAGCAAATTTTCAGTGAATTTTGCACCCGGCTTTCTATTTACATGTTGCATAAATTGATATTTTCCGAACAGCCGACCTAAAGATGCCCACAAGTATACAACGTTGAAAAGAAAAACACGATTGTCACTTGTCAGTCGGTCTATAGTGGCTGTTCGACCTCGCACCCTTGATAAACTTTGATGGAAATAAAAGGTGAGCTAATTTGTGACCTTTTGGGGTCATTCAATTGCCCCACGTCTTAGAGTTTGATTTTGCGTGAAAACTCTTCAAACACTTTTGTTAGAAATTAAGTTTATTTTATCTTTAAAATTAAATATTTTATTTAACTTGAACTGTTAAATATTTTATATGATCTATTTAGAACAAGTTTGTTAATGAGTTATCATCTTTTTTCGAAAGATTTATTTTGTGAACTCAAAAGATTTTATTAAGTTATTATATTTTTTGAAATTTTATTTAAAGTACATTTAAAAAATGCTAATTATAAATCTAAAAAAATTATTAATACTTATTCAAAAAGAATATCGATTGCAAGATTGCTCACTACCAACAGGTAAACAAAATGATCCACAGACACTTTTCATCATATATGGAGAAAAATTAAGCGAAAAATCCCCGTTAAGCCAAAAACTTTTCTGATAGCTTATATCTGAATCAATTCTTATTTTAAGAAGTCTGCCATAAATTATCTAAAAGCGTCCCGTGGTATATTGGTGTATTTTATTTAAATATTCATTATTATTTAAACAAAACTCTTATTCAATCAAAAGTAATAGTCATGGTTGTATCTACACAGTGTCATAATTGTATCCATCCCATTTACAGCACTAGAAAAATCCTTTTTATTTACAAAAAAAAAGAATAGTCTCCATCAAAAGTTGAATCAAGATGGAACATGAAGTTTGATTTTATCCACCTTGACAATGCGTTATTATGGACTAATATTCCAATGATAAATTACAGGAAACTTAATTTTGTCGTATGACTTTTCTTTATAATGGTAGTTGAGAGCACACACAGTGAGAACGTGTTTAAGACCTTGAAATTGTACACATATGCTCCAAATTGAAATCAATCGTTATTTTCTACTTCTAAATAGTATTTTAATACAGAATGTGATTCAACTGTCCACTAATTTTTTTTTTTCTCTAAGACACATTATAGTCAATTATGGACCCTTTTTAGTTCTAGATAGATTCCGAAATCAGAGTGAATGACAATCCTGAAAAACATGGAATTCTTTGGTTTATCGGAGCATAAACATGTTCGAATTCAAATTAATGCAAATGTAACCATTCGTTCAGTATACATGGGATGGGACCAGTTGTTACCGCAGTTGCAGAACAAAAAAACAATAAACAAGTCAAACCTCACTATTCCCAGCCAAGAACTTTGACATCAACTTAATTCACTACGTCATTGCATTAATTGACTAGTAGATAAGTGAACAGAGAGACTTTAGAGAGAAGCAAGAACAAAAAATTAAGGTGAGAAGTGGCCCTACTTGTTGCTATAAGTAAAGCAATGCCCATGTCTAGGATGCGCACTCGGAAGACGTTACAGAATTAGAGAGAGCTAACTCTCGAGATCCAGATGGAGTCCTCGGGAAGGGTCAAGAACATAGAATTCATGAATATCGAAGAAGGTGGAGCTAAGGTTGAGCAAGTTGACAGTACTTCTGCTCATACGGTTGGCCAAGGTACATACATGACTTGTGTTTAATTTTCTTACTATTTATTGCAACTATCCAACATCTAAAACAGTCCATAACGGCCAGATTTCCTTGTAGGGACTTCTACTTCTCAGGCAGTGAAAATATTCACGAAAAATATCAAAAATAGTTAATTTTGTTAATATTTTTCGTAACCTGAATTTAGGTAATTTGGAACTGCAGATTCATGGAAACAAGTGGGATTCATGCTGGTGACATGCTTCAACTCTGGATACATACTGAGTTTTTCCAGTCTGATAATGGCGCCTCTGGGTTGGAGATGGGGTATCATAATCCTACTTGTCTTCGGCCTCTACAGTGCTTATGCTAACTGGCTCTTAGCTGCGTTTCATTTCATTGAAGGCAAGAGGTTTATCAGATACAGAGACCTTATGGGGTTTGTTTTCGGTGAGTATATATCTACCTATATGTTTTATTATAGTCTCACCCATATAATAAATACGCAACAAGTGTGTGATAGGATGCATTTTATTTTCATGTTTGTGCAGGAAAATATTTCTATTACCTCACGTATTTTAGCCAATTTACGTCGTTTATTCTCTCCAACTTGGGTTTCATTCTCCTTGGAGGAAGAGCTCTTAAGGTATAATATTGCACGTACTATAATAGAAATGTTTGCATATAGACGTCGGTTTTTGGTGTCTTGTATTGGTTGTAAAGCAGATAAGCTTTTCCTTTTTTGTCCGCTACACAGCAAATGCACTTGGTTTTCAGCGACTCTCCGTGGAGGCTTCAATATTACATCATCTTCGCTGGACTGGCCTATTTCTTATTCGCATTTCTGATCCCAACAATGTCCGCTA
>JAOXYD010000019.1:0-19409 GCA_028565735.1 Pinacopodium congolense | reverse complement strand
AATACTAAACACAAACAAAACAATAATTAAAATTATACTAAACAAAAACATACAAAATAAATATTAAAACACAATAATAACAACCTATTATGCAATAATCACATGCAAAACACTTAGAAAAACACATGCAAAAACATAATTATCAATAGGCTTTAACAATATCGTTGTTCTACTGATGAACTGCTATTATAGTCAAAATTTGAGGCAGAAGAACAACAATATTTATTAACTATGCTATGAATGACCGATTCCACTACCATTGTAGTCATAAAATCTGAGATATATAGGTAATTTTGGTAAGATAAAAAGATGTTTTCAGCCTTAATTTATGTTTCCTAGGTCTAGAAACCTAGAAATCATCTTACGGAGTATAAAAACAAAAGTTAAAGTTCTTAAAATGGGCTTGGACTCTATTGATAGGCAAGTATACGGATCTTAGCTTATAGTATAAATGGATATCATCCTACAAGGATTGTATTTAGTCACCACTTAATTTAGGTTACATTTTGTTTAAAAATTCCAATTGATAAAAACTTGAAAAAAAATTAATTAAACAAACTTTAAATGAATGAAAAAGGACCAAATTGCATAAACTTTGGAATTCTAGATTAAAGAATAGGAATTACTCTATCTTTATTTTTTCTCCCTCGTATCTTGTTGATTGAATTATGTTTTACCCAAGATGTCCTAATGCTTCAATCATCTTCTCTCAAGGTGTAATCAAATTTCCTGAAGCAAAATAAATGAGATTAATCTTTCAATGTCTCAATTTAAAAAATCAGTCCCATAAATCAAACTATTTATGAAGTAATCTTATGGGTAATTAACAAATCATCCATGATCTCTCTCTAACCAATTAATTAAACTGATAATTGCAAGTTTATTGAATGGAAATTCTCATTACAAAATCCAACACAAGTTACCCAGTTCAATTTCTCAATATTTTGCAAGGTTTAGGCACAAAAATCATAAAAAACATTCATTCATTCAAACAAAAAGATAGGAGTTCAACAAAATAGTTCAAAAGCAATTCCTACAATATAATTTAGCTACTCATAATGTCAAACAAAACCTCAACTAACGTGGAATCTATACAAATGATAATGAAAGAGAAGAGGGAATTAAAACTAAATGATGAAGAGCATCTTCTCTTCTTTCTTCCAAGCTGGAAATGTACAGATGAGATGTTTTTAGGAAGCAAGTGGAGTTTGATCTTGATTCTTGATCTCTCCAAGCCTCTAATCCTTGTTTTTATCTATTGAGGAAAGGTTTTCCTTCTGTCCGTGGTGACCTTAGGGTTTTGTTCCCATATATATGCCAGGACAACTTATAACAGTCTAAATTTGTAATCCAATGTGGCACTTCTATCAAAAATTCCCACGATCATAAGAACTTCCAACTCCAATTCTTCACCTCTCTTCTCTTATCTTAGTCCCTAATTGTATCTTAAAGGTAACTATGCTCAAAACCTGCACCATAAAGATCAAATCATGCCTCAAAATCATCACAAACACATAATAAACAAAGTAAAGATCAAGATAATCAAAAGAACAACAAATAAGTCCTAAACACATCAATTATATCCTAAACATGCAAGAATCACACAATAAATATTTAGGAAAACCAATCCTAAGATCAATTATCAGACTCTTATTTTTCCTTTCAATTTTTAAAGATTTTAGATTGTTGCTTTCATAAGCTTTTTCTTCTTTCATAGTTTTTCTATGATTAAGACTCGTAGGAGCATTTAAATATAAATAAGAGTAATGAAACAATAGGGATAAACCACATCTTGGACCTTTAAAATTTTCTCTTTATTTAGATTGATTGTATAATTTATTTTATTTTGATTAATATACACTTTATTTTCATATCTTGGTTTTCATTGATGAATATGTGAGTGTAAATTGTTTTAATTAAGACTAGAAAATTAGATGGGTTATGAATGATTGGTTTGGATATTTTTATATAGGTTATGAATGATTGGTTTGGATGTTTTTATCTAATTGAATGCATATTTTATCTTACATAGTAAGATTGCTTGAGCTAGATTGATAGATAATTAATAGTACCATAACTAGTAGTTTTTGGAAAATTCATTATACAATATATTTGATAATAAAAATAAACAAAGCTTTAGAATCTTTTATGAAGATTCCCAAATTTAAAGACCCTAGATTTAGACTTCTTGATATTCATGCCTTTTATTCATAATTTTTATGGATCAAATAAATAATTTGAGTTTAAATGAGAAAAATGTTTCTATGGCCATAGTTTTCTATGACCATTAGTGATGTCTTGATTTAGTGAAATAAATCCTAAATCATTCTAACAATTGACATTATGAATTGGTTAATCCATCAAAATCTAAAATATTAACTAGTATATATCAATGGAAGAGTCTTAATAGTTAATCATTGTTAATTTAAATTTAAAGTTAGTATTTTATTTAATTTTATGTTCCTTAACCAATTAATAACAAGGTTTTCTGAATGATTAAACATCATATAGGTCCCTAAGGATTATAATACTTGGTTATTTATAATTTAGATTACTCGTTGAAAATGTTATACTTGCCTTTAGCTAGTATTAGGTTAGAAAGGAAGTTATAATTCATTAGATATAGACCATAATAGTCGTTGTTATGGAATGCTATTTATGTCAATGTTTAGACATTAAAAGATTTACCAAAACACTTCCAAACACATCTATATACCTAGAACTTGATTACTGAAGTTTAAAAAATTCTCCTAAGTAATTTTTTATTATTAATAATTGTCATTTAAGCCAAGAAACTTAAATTATCTTGATTTATGAAATATTAAACACATTATGAAACTTTTCAATTTAAGGTTACTTTTAACTAACTTTTAAAAAATCCTAAACCATTTCTTTCATTTAAAAATAGCTTACAGAAGTTTCAAATCCTTTCCAAATTATTTTAAATTACAAGACATGTCATTTTAACTTAAACATACAATTGGTCTTGATTAATAAAAATTTTATGCACTTTTGAAAAACCTTATGTAATATTAGGCAATTTGAGTCCCTAAGATTATTAAAACTTTAAATGAAACTTACAAACAAGTTTAAACAACTTAAATAAAGATCATGAAGCTTCTAAAGTATTTGATCTTGCATTTTCCTCAATATTTATCTTCAAGTCTAGGATACTTGGTTCAATTCAAACCAAATGTAGCTATCTTTGAAATCTTCACTATAAACAAAATCATTAGTAAAATTCGTATTTTGTTATCATCAAACAATGATTAGAACCTCCCTTAGTTCAATAGATGAGAGGGTGATGCTTATGGAAGGTAGTACGGATACCTCATCTCCAAAATCATTGATGTCCTTATTAATAAGAATCCTCATGATTTGTTCTAGAAAACATAATGTCGTGTCATTCTGATTATATCACATAACATTTATCATATAAGGAGTAATGAACCTTACTAATGGAAATTAAATCATAGTGCCCAAAAAATTAAGAATACAAGATGAAATGTAAGAATCACAAACTATACTTTAGTGAGTCCACTAGTTTGTAGCTGTACATTTACACTAAGTAATGCCACTATGATGGGCTTACAAAGTCTAAATTGAGATGTTAGATAGCCTTACTCATTGTAGACCTTTGTAAGACCTAATCTTCTCCTAGCCTCAATTATTGTTAAGTGTGCTTTAGTTTAAGTTTTCTTAGTTTATTAGTATGTGGATTTCCATACTTATGTTGTGTTTAAGACTCAATTTGATGTCATATTATTATTATTATTATTTATGTTTCTAAGTGTTTGAATGTTGATTTTAGGAAAGATCTTAATCTTTACTTGTGCTAAAGGAGTTCACAGGCAAAGTTGAAGTGTTTGGAGGAAGGAGCAAAGGTAAAAAAAAAAAAGTCACGATCATGACCTCCTAACTAATTAAAATGGTAGTCAGGATAGTCATAATCATGACACACCTATGTTTCGACATGCGTGTTTTCTTTTTTTTGGAGTTTTTTACATGTTGGGATATATTTAAGGGCACATAAGCCTAGGAATCACTAAGAAACCATATAGAACTTCCTTTGTATGACAAAAAATATGTTTTCAAAGCTTCTAAGGGAGGAAATCAAGATTAACCATAAAAAACTTCAATAGTTCACTAGTTTTTAAAATTTTCTAACTTGGGGAGTAAAATGAAGAGTTCAGACTTATTTTATTTCTTCTCATTTTTCTTAATTATGCTCTATTTTATGGAGAATGTGGTTGTTGTTGAAATTATTGATTTCATGAGTGGCTGGACATATAATAAAAATTTCTCCTTGAACTATTTGTGAACTCATGTTTGTTAATTTATTGAAATGACTGTTTAGTTAATTATTATTCTTATACCTTGTAATAAATTGAGAGATTGAGCTTTGTAATCTGTATTTAGTGTACAAAAAAAGTTAACATTTAATAGACCCATAAATATTAGATTTATTAATTGATTAGAGAGAGCTCTCAACTGGTTAATAGACTGCTTATAGAATTTCTTCGCATCTTGTTAAATTTCTAGGCAAAGGTTTATAGATTGAGGTATTGTAAGGTTAATCCTATATTACTTGGGTAGGAAAACTTAGTTACACCGTGAGAAAGGGTGACTAAAACATTAGAAAGTCTTGGGACAAAAATAAATTGAATTAATAAAATAAGAGTGAAACAAATAGGGACAAGAGTAATTGTTAGTTTTTAATTTTATTTCAAATAGGGACAAGAATTTAACCCAAAGAATGTCACCATACAAGAGTAGTTAACACCAATGTTATTTGTAAATATTTTCCATTGACTAAGATAATGCGGGTCAAAAAGGAAATCACAAACTTTCAACAAGGAGATAAGTAGTCATTGTATGAGGTATTGGAGAGATTCAATGAACAATAAAGGACTTGTCCACATCATAATCTACTAAAGGAACTCCTCTTCCAAACTTTCTATAATGGATTTAATCCACACATAAGAGGAACAATTACTGTGACAATTAAAGGATTATTGATGAAAAAAGCCATTGTTGCAACCTATATTCTTAAAATAAATGGCAGACAACAGTTGCTTATGGTCAAATGAGAGGGGAAAGAAATGTCTTAATGAGCAAAGGGGGTGATTTCAATTGATTTAACAACAACCTTCTAAGCCATGCAAGCACAAATTATAGAAAGATATATATTCTACTTCTATTAAAGCTATGCAAGTTAAATTTAAGTTATATGGACAAGATAGCCATGGTATGATGGATTGATTCATAATAGATTCAAGTGGAGTAAAACAAGTCAATTACTTAGGGTAACAATGGAGAGGTAATACCCTTTCTCTGCCACTTATAATATGGGGTGGAAAAATTAACCAAATGTTTCTTAGAATTCTAACAATTCAGGTTTCCTAGATCATAAGCCCACTAAGTTTCCAACAAGATAGACTTATATCATTAGAGAATAAGATGGAAAAATTTATGGATTTCTTGGGTTCCAAGTTTTGCAATTCAAGAAGCCAACCAAAATTAGATATTTTCAACCCAAGAGAAAAGCCAAAAGAGGATGGAGGCAAAATTTGGCCAAATAGTAAAGAACCATGCATTATCTATCCACAATTTAGAAGTTCAAGTGGGTCAACTTGCTAATCCCCTATCATCTAGAAGTTTGGGGAGTCTTCCAAGTAACAACTAGGCTTATCTAAGAGAATAATTGAAGGCAATCACACTAAGGAGTGGCAAGAAGTTGGAGGAGCCAAGTGAGAAAGGTGAAGATGCAAAATGAGAGAGCCAATAGAAGCAGAAAGGTAAGGAGAAAGTTGTAGAGAAGGAAGAAGATATAGAAGAGGAGAAGCCTTGCATTCCTCCACCATAATACAAACCTAAGATCCCATATCCATAAAGACTCAAGCAACATTAAGTGACTGTCTAGTTCTCCAAGTTCTTGAAGAAGTTGAAGAAGCTCTAAATTAACTTATCTTTTGTGGAAGCAATAAAGAATATGTCCAAATACTCCAATTTCTTCAAGTATATCTTGACTTATAAGCACACATGGGAAGACAACCAAACAATGGCTTTGACGGAGAGTTGTAGCTCAATCATCTTTACACATATGCCTTCCAAGTTACAAGATCTAAGGAGATCCACTATACCTTATGTTGTTGGTAATACGCATTTTTTAAATGCTTGTGTGATTTGGGAGAAAGAATTAACTTGATATCTTTATCTATTTGTAGGAAATTGGGACTAGGAGACATGAAGGCAACATCCATGGTCATTCAATTGATGGATCACTCTTTCCTATACTAGGGGATTTCACTTAGAAAAATAAAATGTTCCATACTAATGGATTTGGGTCTATAACCATGAGTTCCAATGTACGAGATCTTGTAATACTTACCAATGAGGACCTATCGAATAGTATTACACAAAAAAAATCAATTATAGGCACTAATATAATTAGATCTGCTAATTATAGACAAACTTGGGATTCAATCCATCAAAAGGTCGTATGGAGAGGTGGAAGATCTCTTAGTGAAACTGTATAAATTTATGAATCTAGTTGAATTGATAGCATTTTATTTTGAAGAGGAAAGGAATTGTCCTTTAATTTTGGGTAGGCCCTTTATGAATATTGGTGGATGTATATGAGGGGAAGCTAGTGTTGAGAATCAAAGATGAGAAAATGGAGTTTAGCATACCAAAATCTTTGAAGAAACCGATATAGTGCCCATCTTGTATCAAAAGTAATATTGTAGATGAATGTGTGAAGGAAGTAGCAGAGCAAGTTAAGGAATTTTTTAAAGTGTAATGGGAGGAGAGTGTGAACCAAGAAGAATTGGGTGAGGACAAACTATGGAAAGAATTGAAGCTCCCACACCACCTTCAATAGTGAAGCCACCCATGCTAGATTCACCTTAAATACATTTTCCTAGGTAAGGATCACACCTTACCTATCATTATATTCAATCAACTTGACTTGGAGTAACTAAAGAGAGTGGTCGAGACCACCAAGAAGAAGATGAGAGGTATGAGGTGACAAATTTCAGATATTAGAGGGATTGGCCTTAATGTGGTGATGTATAGGAGCAATCTTAAAGGAGGATGTAAGAAAGTGAGGGAAAGTCAAAGAATATTGATCCCGAATATGGAAGAGGTTATGAAGAAGGAGGCTATGAAACTTTTCGATGTGGGCATCATTTATCCAATTTTAGATAGTGAGTGGGTGAGTTTGATTTAAGGAGTGCCTAAGAAGGAAGGCATGATTGTGTTGGAGGATAAGCAAAGTGAAAAGATTTCTACTAAGACTATCACCGATTAGAGAGTGTGTATAGATTATAGGAAGTTTGGTAGACCCATAAGTCCAAACTACGGGATGATGCGAGTGTTGGCGAGCCTTGGAAAATGCTTGGCACGAGTTAGTATAAGGAACACGTGTTTACGAGGGAACAAGGTAAAGTCTTGATCGTGGAATACGGACTTGTTCATAGACATACATTGGTAGACCTATGTACAGATAGGTCTTGGTGACTTGGAAAACACATTAGCAGTGATGTGACGACTATAGATGATGTGGCACTTGATGACGTGGTAAGATCAACTTGAAGATCACGTTGGATAATATCAAATCGAAAAGTTAGAGACCATATGGGACTGAACTTCTGAAGATCTAAGGAATCTTTGCGGATAAGGGAGATCTTTTCTTGATTGCATGTAATCCTTATCTTATTAGAGTTTGATGTAATCTAGCCAATTGGAAGAGTCCTAAGAGGAAAGGGATATTTTCCTATTGATCCGGGTGATAAGATCTTAGTTGTTGAGATAAACTAGAATTCAGAGTCCTAATTATCTCGAACTTACTTTCCAAGTAAGAAATCCTATAAATAGATCATTAGAGCTCGAGGTCAAGGCATTCAATCATTCAATCATTCTTAAGAGGAGAGACAACTTAAAGAGAGTTGAGAGCTTTCAAGGGAGTTCTCTTGCTTCGAGTAGGGAGTTCTTGTAAGTGTTTCGAGGAGGTACTTGTTCTTTTGTTAACATTTTATAAGAGTTAATGAAAGAGTGGTTTCGGCCATATTTTAAATCTTGTATTGCTTTCTCTACTCTTGTTATATACTTGTGGGATAGTCGATGTATGAGTGAAATACTTAAACACAAGTGTGTGCGTGAGGTATTCAAGGGTTAAAGGAATCATTTAGTGACATTCACTTGAGAAGGCTAAATCTCGACTCAAATGGACCTAAGTAACTTACGATAAAAGTTCAACGACCTAGCGGACCTTTGTAACAATAAGCAAGGTGAAAAGATTTCTATTAAGACTATCACCGATTGGAGAGTGTGTATAGATTATAGGAAGCTTAACTTGACCACCAAGAAAGATTATTTTCCTTTTATCTTTTATGGACCAAATGATTAAGAGAGTAGTGGGGCATGCCTTTTACTGCTTCCTTAATGCTAATTATCTTTAATGATAATTGTTTACATACTTGTGACAGCTTGAAGAATGCACTCACATTCACACGTATATTGACTTCACTAAGTTAGTCATTACCTTTCAAGATCATGTGTGATGCAAGAGATCATGCCATCGAATGTGTGCTTGGATAAAGGAAGGAGAAGAAGCTACATGTCATTTACTATGTAAACAAGATCTTGATAGGGGTGTAATTAAACTACACTACAACTAAGAAGGAATTGTTTGTAGTAGTATTTGCTTATCACAAATTGCTTTCATATATTTTAAGCTCAAAAGTTATTGTATTTATAGATTATACAGTAGTATATTACCTTTTTGCCAAGAAGGATGCCAAGGAAAGGCTAATTCAATGGGTTCTGTTTCTCCCAGAGTTGGATATTGAAATCAGAGAAAAGAAAGGAGTAGAAAATGTAGTGGCAAATCACTTATCAAGGTTTTAAGGAGCGGATCACTAAGGATAAAATGAAATTAAGGAGTAGTTCCCATATCAAGTTTAATGATGGTAACCAATCATTTTCTTCCATGTTTTGCTAACATTGCCAACTATCTTGTAGGTGGTATTCTTCCCTCTAATTTTTCATTCCAACAAAAAAAGCTTTTCTTGTTTCAATGTACTTGTTATATATAGGATAAACTTATGATATATAAGATATGTGTTGATAGTTTGATTCGTAGATGTGTTACTAAAGAATAAATACTTGAAGTTATAACCCAATTTTATTGCTCACTTTATGTAGGGCATTATGGAGTGAATAAGATAATACCTTGCATATTGGAATGTAGATTCTATTGGTAGAGTTTGTTCAAGGATGTTAAGGAGTTTGTGTTGCATTATGATAGGTGCTAAGCAGTTGGAAACATTTCAAGAAGGGATGAGATGCCACTCTCCAACATTATGGAGGTTTAAAAGTTTGATGTCTATGACTTAGATTTCATGGTGTCTTTTCCTTCATCCTTAAGTAAATCTTATATCTTAATGAGTGTTAATTATGTTTCTAGGAGGGTTGAGGCAATAACTACTCCAAGGAATGATAGCAAGGTAGTTTATTAAGAATATATTTAATAGGTTTGGAGTGCCTGGAGCCATTATAAGTGGTGGAGGAGCTCATTTTTGTGATAAACCCCTCGATGCACTTTCAATAACATATAGAGTTCACCATAAGGTAGCCATACCCTACAATCCTCAAGTAAGTGGTCAAGTAGAGGAGGTGAATAAAGAATTGAAGAGGATTTTGGAGAAGATAGTGAGCAATTCAAGGAAATATTGGGCATTGAAGTTAGATGACTCATTATGGACATACCGAATCACTTTCAAGACCTATATAAGTATGACTCCTTATCGACTTGTTTATGGAAAAGCTTGGCACATACTTTTAGAGTTGGAAATTAAGTCTTATTGAAATTTTGATTAGAAGTTGGTCGGTGAGAAAAGGTTGTTATAACTTGATAAGTTAGAGGAGCTTAGGCATATTGCTTATGATAGCTCTAAGTTGTTCAAGGAGAGAGTAAAGAAATGGAATGATGCACACATTAAGAGAAAGGAGTTCCAAGTTGTAGATTTAGTGTTGCTATTCAATTAAAGACTTAGGTTGTTTTTTGGCAATCTAAATTCTAGATAGAGTGATCCATTCAAAATCGCTCAAGTGTTCAATTATGGATCTCTTGAATTAGAGAATCAAAAGTAAGAAACTTTCAAGGTCAAGGGACATAGGTGCAAGAACTACTTGGGAGGCACAATTCATCAAGAAAGGGAAGTGATTTCTCTCCTTTCACTTATTCATCCATGATTAAATTGATGATGGTCAAGATAAAGACATTAACTTAACATGTTTTATTTTTTATTCCTTGTCTTTGTTAAATCATGTGTCTTTAGTTTGAAGTTAGTTTTGATTTATTTGAGTTTATTTTGGTTTTTATTTGATTTGATTGTGATTACTCTTTAGAAATTTTTTTGGAAAAATATTAGAACCCAATGATTTATGATCGTGACCCTTTAAATCCAAAGAGTGCCACGATCGTGACCTTTAATTAGCCCTCCACCTCAAACGAACAAACAAATTTCATCATCTTCTCCATTTCTCTCTAGCTGATACCTCTTCCTCACTATAAACTCCTTCTTCCTTCATGTTCTTTATATAATCTTAGTTTTTATAATAAGGTTTTCATCTTATTTACTAATTTTCCTATGATTTCTCTTAAAAATTCATGTTTTTATCCCTTACTTCAAAAATTTTTTATCTCTTCTCACTTAAGGCACGTTTAGTTGAGTTGTTGGTTATGGTTTTTGATAGTTATGCATTAGTGTGTGTTTTTATAAGTATTTGGCATTTATTCTTATGAAATTTAGGTGAAAATTGTTGTGTTATAAGAGTTATGTTATGTGTTTTAGTTTAGCATGATCATCGCTATGCTTCTTTCATATTTGTTGTTGATTTAGGGTAAGTCTTGATCATTTTGATGTAGGTTTGGAGCACGATTATCTTTGGAATTAAGTTAGGATCAATTTGGAAGAAATATGGATTGATTTAGAGCAAGATTGGAACAATAAGATAACTCATACGTTTGGATTCAGACAAGAAGAAGTCGGTCGACCGAATGGCAAGGATCGGTCAATTGAATTGTAAGAAGTAAAGAAGGTTGGTTGACCGATTAAAGAATCAGGGAAGGTTGGTCAACTGAATGGTAAAGATTGATTGACTGAATGAAGAAAGAAGGAAGGTCGATCGACTGAACAATGAAGGTTGGCTAACTGAAGAAAGGTTCCAGCTTTATTCTCTCACCTTTTATGACTTGGACAACGATGTTTTATTACAATTCATAAAGGAAATGACACAACTTCATTATCCTGAACCCTAAGCAGCTCCAAATGTGATATAAAAGGCATAAGTCACAAAAATATTAAAGGGAGTTAGCAGAGAGGAGTCAGAAGAGAGCTCAGTTAGAGTTGCAAACCATCCTCCATATATGGCTTTGACACCAAGTTTTTAGCTACAAGGGTGACAACCACCAGATTCAAGCCATCAAAAGCTCCATTCAAACATCTATTTCCAAATTTCTACATATAAAAGGGAAGACCATAATTTTTGTATTTGGTTTATTTGTGTTTAATCAATATGCATTGGATTTTTTAGAGCATAGATGTTGGAGAAGATAGGGAGCACTTTAAGAAAGGATTAGGTTTTGAAGCTATATGACACTTTATGGGCTTATAGGACATATTTCAAAACACCCACAGGTACCACGCCATATCAACTTGTTTATATCAAGGCTTGCCATTTACCATTAGAGTTAGAGCATTGGGCCTACTTGGCAGAAAGGAAGTTGAATGTGGATTAAAAGCTAGCAGGTGAGAAGAGATTGTTATAACTTGGTCAATTGGAAGAGTTGAGGTTTGATGCTTATGAAAATGCCAAGTTGTACAAGGAAAGGGCAACGAAGTGGCATGATACTCATATCAAGAAGAAAGACTTCAAGAGTTAGGACTTAGTTCTTTTGTTCAATTCACATCTTTGGTTATTTCTTGGAAAGCTCAAGTCAAGATGGAGTGGACCCTTCAAGGTTATTAAAGTGTTTCCCCATAGAGCTTTGGAGATGGAAAATGATAAGAGTGAAGCATTCAAGGTTAGTAAGCATAGATGCAAGCTATATTTTGGAGGGGCATTCTCATAAGAAAGAGAAGTCATCTCTTTCCTTTCATATGCTCTTTCATGATTAAATGAAAATGGTCAAGCTAATGACCTTAACTTAGCAAGTTTACCTTTCATTTGCTTGCCTTTGTGTTTAGTGTAGTTTTTCTTTGATTGGTTTTGTGTTTGCTTTGTTTTTTAGTTTTTTTTATCTTAGCTTGTTTCCCTTTTGATATCTTGATGTTTAGGTGACTTGATGATTGCTAAAAGATTTGTTGTGCAACATAGCTTGATGGAAACCAAATAGAAGCAAGGAAAAAGGTCTTGTTTGAGCCCTTCTTAACCTTAATATCTTGTGTTGTTTATTGTTTACGTGTTTAGTATTTCATCGTAATGTTTTTTTAGTTTTGGGTGTTTTCCTTTCCACATTGAGGAAAATGTATTTTCCTTTGCATTTGTCGTATTTATGTTCACGTTTTTTCATGTAATTTATGATGTATTGTATTTGTATTGCATTGTTTGCATTTTTTTTACATAGGATTATTTTTTAGGCATATTAAAGTGTTGTTTTATGTAAGAAATGGAATCACACTTGAATCGTTTTGGTTTATGTTGCCACGAGATTCTGTCATGGTATTTAGAATGAGATGGAATGCATGCTTGAACTCGGATTTGGCTACTTGAGTAGAGAGTGAACCATGTTAAATGATGAAAAGTAGTTAGTTTCATAAGCTTACTCAGAACTTGATACTTGAGCAATGAGGTAGTGTTGACATGCATAATGAATTTTCATTTGAGCCAATATAAGGATTGGGCCTATATGACTCCATCTATAGTCATTTCATTTCTTTATATGTATATTGCTTCCTTAGGTTATTATCTTCAGAATTTGCTTTGAAACGATTTGAATCTACTGGATTCATGCTTAATAGAGATGATTAAGGACCTTTTGTGTTAACCTTTGGCTTAAATGACCTACTTTTTATTATCCTTTACTATCACCATTGAGCCTTAACCCTTTTATTTTTTGAAACACCTCATTTAAAAATCCAAAACCCCATTTGCCTACCTATTCACATGTTTAGTAGAGTATTAAGTGATGCATTAGTTGAGATTTTTGTCTAATTTTTTTTCTAAGATGAGTTTAATGATACTACTACTCTTTGAGCATGTTTCATTTAGCTACTACTTTGGTTATTGTTTCGTTAGTATTGTTTAAAAAGAAAAAAAAAGTAAAAAAGGGAGGAAAAGAAAGATCATTTGAGTAGTTTCAATAAGTGCTAAGTAGTTAGTTTTATCCATTTGCATATCTTGGAAATATATATTGTTATCCCTTTATGGCATCGATATTTTATGAATGCTTGTGATGAACCCTTTAACCCTTTTTGACCCACCTTAACCCTAGCCACATTATAACCCGAAACAAAGTCCTTATGATCTATTTTTAGCATTTAATCATTGTGGAGAAGAATTGGTGTGTTAGCGAGCTTATGATAGTATGATTTTCTATAGGAAGTTTAAGAGAAACACTAACCCGAATACACTTGAGAGAAATGAGTGAAATCGTGAGGAAGATTCATTTTGTGTTTATACTTATCTTTGAGCAATGGTTTCATAAGTTTAGTTTTTCTATGCATACTAATGAAAAGAAGCACAAAGATGATCATGCTAAACTAAAACACATAACATATGTTCTAAATCAAAAAAAGTTTAACCTAAAATGCAAAAGAATACATGAAAAATACTTAGAAAAAGACACAGTAACACATAACTATCAACTTCCCCACACTTAAATATTTTCTTATCCTCAAGAAAAATCAAGCAATCTTTGCTTCCCCACATTTGGTTGCATTGTTTTCTTTTATCTTTAGTTTGTTTTCATTTACTTATCTTATTAAATTTGTTTAAATTGGTTTCTTGAACACAATGTAAGCCAAATCGATAGGGTTTCTACATACAATCTTTGTGGGATTTATATCTATTTTTACTATAAGTTGTGACTGTATACTTGCAGTTTTGAGCATAAAACTGAGTCTGATTTTGCAATTAATCAACAGTTTTTTGTTGTGGTTCTTGTATTTTTTATTAGGTTTTTTTGTGTTTTTTTTTGTACGATTTTTACGGGTTTCTGTGTTGTATTTTTTTATTTTTATGTTCAAAAAAATCAGAAACGAAAATAAAAAATAAGAACCCAACTAAACAAGGTCTTAGCTTTTTCTCTTGTTCATTTTGCATAATTTTTTTTCCTTCTCTGGCCAAGCAAATCAAGCAACTTGTTAGGAGGAACTCTAACTACCAAAATCAAGAGCAAGCATCTGGCAATGGTTTGAGCAATATAAAGCATGAGCTTGATGCTTTCTTTCCAATTTTCATAAGAGATGAAAGTAAATAGTTCCTCATCCTTAAAACTTAGCCTCTAGTTGATTAGTTATAATTATGCTATTATTTAGGGGCTAGCACTTGAATTTTTCCCAATTCTTCAACAAAAACAAAAGAAATTGGATCAATCTAACTTTCAATTGCAAGGAGAGTTATATAAACTACACTATAATGTGATGTCTCAAAATTTTTACTTTCCCCCAACCCAACTTCATGATAAGCGTCCAAATTTTAATGGTAATTCATATTGGCAGTAACTCACTAGATTTGATGTGTTTAACCCCAGTAGTGTTCCCAACACTTTAAATAGAAGCCTTGGGCATCTTTTATTGCATAAATTTATGTGTGGTGAGTTATTTGTCAAATTTGAAAACAATAAATGTTCTGTTAAAGAATTATTTATTAGGTGGTGTATAGACATTGACCTTTGGGTTTGTACAACTTTTCACATTTTTAACACCTTAATGTCTTTTCCTGAACAAATATTTCTTAGAGATTGGTTTCTTTATTAATGTCATTGATCAATTTTATCATGCTGATGTGAGTGCACTAACCATGTTACAATGTGAGTATTTAGATGATAGGTATTTGTTTCGATAAGAGATTTTGTTCTTACATTCTATGATGAAACTTAAAGACCTGAGTACGAGAATTGTCTTTAAGAAATTAAAGGGCAAAGCTCCGTTTACCTCCTATCAAGAAGAAGATGAATCTTTTAAAGATACTCCTGATGATGCAACAAAAACTTGGTTAGGATGGAGCATCGATTAGATGCAATGGAGGAAATGAAAGACATGGCATGTGAGCAATGCCATCAAACTAAAATTCTTAACCATTCAGAGTGTCCAAGTCCCATTACCAACTCCTTCACTGCCAACATCTCTATAAGTTTCCTTTTCCCCTTAGCTCATCTTTTATTGTGTTTTTTGTTTGTTTTATTATTATCCCTTTTTTACATTGAGAATAATGTGTTGTCTAAGTGTGGGGAGGTAGAATAAGCATTGTTATTTGCATTTTGAATGACATCTAAGGTGCATGTTCTAGGTAGGTTGGACAATTGTTCATTTTGTTATATATTATTGCATATGCTTGAATGTATAAATAGCATGGGATTGAAAGAAACTAGCCTAATTAGGATCAATGTTATTCGAGGAGTGAAGAGCTAGGATCCTAGGAAATTTATATCAAGACTGTTTTCCATTGAAAATGCAAGTTAATTAAAATATTGCATACCTTTCTTACTTCCACGAAAATTGTTTGGATGCATTTTTTTAATGAAATTAGTCTTAATCGATGGGATGTATTAGTAATCATTTATGAATGGGATTAGTTAGGAAAGAAGTGACATAGATTCATCACAAAAATGTGATAAGTTTTCAATTTTAATGAGTACTCCTCTGACTTCTCTAGAAAGAGAAAATCAAAACAACATAAAAGGGGTTAAGAGTAGAACCTAAGGTTATTTGTGAGTTGTGATTGAGCCAAGTAACCGAGGGTGTGCCCCAAATCACGTGTACCTTCATTTAAAAAGGAAAACATGACACTCCAATTTGAGATGGAAGGAGAACACTAAAGCTAAGTAACTAAAGGTGCATCTTAAAAGACGTGCACTTTCATATAAAAATGTGAGGTAATTGTTTCTGGTAAAGGAATAAAAAAATTTATAAATTAAATGTCAAAAATAGGTTATGTGGATCTCCTTTCATAAGTAAATCATTTCATAAATAATTGCTTAGTATCAGACTATCTTCCACTCGGTTATGTGAACAAGTGTACACTTATAATTGTCATGGACGTGAGAATAAGATAGCAATAATTTAATTAAAATGCATTTTCAATTCAAAGACAATCTGATGTGAATGGAATAGGTGATTATTTCAGATCTCCTGGAATGATTGAAGCTATTACTTAAGCGATCTTTTTCTATTTTTATGATGAAGCCATCATCGTTTAGTGCATATGTATTTTGCATTGTGTGCTTGTGTTTTTAGGTGCCATACATTTAAAATTTTTACTTGAGGATAAGCAAAGGTTTAAGTATGAGGATGTTTGATAAGTGTGAATTAGTTTAAATTTTCTTAGTTTGTTAATATGTGGTTTTGTAAGTTTATGATATGTTTAGGACTCAATTTGATGTCCTTTGATGTTATTATTTTATTTTTTCATTTCTAAGTGTTTGAGTGTTGATTTTAGGCACAATCTTGATCTTTGTTTGTGTAGGTTCCTCATGGATGTCATAGCAAAGTTGAAGTTCTAAGAGGAAGGAGTAAAGGCAAAAAAAAAAAAAGAGTCATGATAGTGAACACAGGAGTCACGACATGATCCCTCCCTAATTAATTAAAATGGGAGTTATGATCATGACACATCAAAATGGGAGTCACGATAGTCATGATTATGACCCACCCAAGTTTTGACTTACATTGTTTTGGAGTTTTTGACATGTTGGGACATATTTAAGGGTACAAACCCTTGGTGTAATGCCTTAACATATATCCTAAAATTATTATAGAATGTCTAAGGTGCATCATGAAGTGAACATAACAACTTAATTAACGTAATTGTACCTAATGTAAAAGATTTGGTTAAATGGGTTATTTCTTCATTTCTCTAAGAACATACCTTTGTAATTTGGCCATATCTTGGTATGTATACCTCAAAATTAGATAATTCGAATTGAAGATCAATCTAGGGACAAAGATCTAAATTTTCGTGAAGGAATAGAAATTTTATTGTGCCTATAAGGTTTTTGAATTCTGGATTTAAGTTAAGTTATGACTATTGTCTCTATTTTTGAACAACCTGTAATGTTTTTAGAATAACTCCAGGAATAATTAACTAAATTTCATGAAATTTATGATATTAGAAAATTAAGACATAGGCGAAAGAAATTCATAGATAAGATTGTAGGCCAATTTTGGAAGTAAAGGAAGAAGGAGGACCAATATGTAATTTTTCTAAATCCAACACTTGGAAAAATTGGATTAAGGCATGTGTGGACTAATTGGATTAAAGCATGTGTGACCAATAATAACAAAGCATATATGTGGATCTTGAAAGTTTTTGAATGGGGATATGGAGAGGGGGATGTATGACATTCTAAGTTCATATTTTCTCCTCTCCATTTCACCTTCTTCATCCAATCATTTTTCATGTAAGAAATTAAGCCAATCTTAGGTAGAAAGAAAAAGAGGAAGGGAAGGAAAGGAAATAAAAGATCTACTTTACCAATTTTCAGGTTTTGGATTTCACTTTGTGGATGTGTAATTGATTTTGGGACGTTGTTTTGATGTTATTTTGGTATTATCTTGGATATGATTGGTTGAATATTACAAGAAAGTGTTGTTTAGTGGAATTCTATCTAGGGTTTATTTGAGTCAGTCACGTTTCTTAAGCCATAATGAAGCCTAAAGACCCCCAAATTGTGTAATTTCAATTGCATATGAAACCTAAGACATTTAGGCAAATATCTCTATAGGAGACTTTGATTTAATTATAGCTTTATGACCTTGGAAATTAAGGTAAAAAAGGTGGCATAATGATACCCTTTTTTTGGTGCAGCTTCTGATATTTTGCTTATATCTCATGATTTAAAAATCCAAATGACCTTATTATTGGTGTTATAAACACTACATAAAAAGAGGAAAAAATGTCTAGAAAATCTCAAAACCCAGTTCTGAAATTTTACATATTCATATTAAGGAACAAATAGTGTATGGATGGAAAGAGTGTCTGTCGTGATATGAGGAGATCTTTGAAACACTTCAAAATACATGATGTAGGACTTATTATATGTGAATTGGTTGATTGAAAAATGGAATCTAAGATTAAGCATAATGTATTCTGAAGAAAATGTACCGGCACATTAATGATTAACATGCATATTTATTTCTCATATATATATATAGTATGATTATCAAAGTGTGACTTTGACACCCTCTAAATGGTAGTAAGCTGTGATTTACATGTACCAACATATATAAATTTTATGACCTGAAATATATTTTATATGATTTGCTGATATATGAATTGTGAAATTTGCAAATGATTAAAGGAAATGTTATGGTGCCTGCGACTGTTAATATATAGGCATGCTTACAGGGTTATAATGCAACTGTTACAGTTTTACACCACCAGTGTCCACAGTTTGATACCTTATGATATCCATAGTTTGATACCTTTGGGTATCTACAGTTTGATATCTTTGGATATCTATATTACCCGTTATCCACACTCACAGAAAATGTGCAGGACTAATATAGAAAATAAAGTAAAGAGATATAAATAAGAAATACAATATGACAACATAAACAATTGGTATATGAATGGGAATTTCCATTTGTATTATTAAGTGTTGAATATCAATGCTTGAGTCTTGAAGGTAAATTTATGGTATACGAAACAAAAATATATTAAAGCATGTTTGCATTATTTATTTGATTAATTATGCCATTCTAATCTATATTTGTTCGATGTTCATGAATGTATGTGCTCGGTGGATGATTGTTGTGAATGGTCATCTGAACTAAGCGTTTCCCTACTAAGCTTTCAAGCTTAGCACATGTGATAATCTGTTTAGATCCAAATCATAGGAGTGAGGGACAGGGAACATTTGCAAGGACCAAGGCTAACATTTAGAAGTAAATGTACTTTTGGAATGCTTTTTTAGTTACATATAATTTTTCATGTAATGGTTAAAGGAAATTGTATGTTTTCTTTTAGGTTATCATGTAAATGAAAAACAAAAAAATATGTTTTATTACTATTAAATGACAATGTTAAGCATCAGAGAGTTTTGTAATGCATATATATATAGCATTGAATCGAAATACACGTGAATGTATGTATAAGAGATTATTGTCTTATATGTCAATGGTTGTAGGTTCCGCATAGGGGGTGTTACAATCTCAAATAGATTGGCTAACCTATAGAACAAT
>JAOXYD010000017.1:0-16424 GCA_028565735.1 Pinacopodium congolense | reverse complement strand
AAACTATGAGTCCTATAAAGTTTCTTACCAAAAAATTGACATGACAATATGTTGTTTTTAAAGTTGAACATTACTCTAGAGTTCCAACTTTAAAATTATGGACCAATTTAAGTAGAAATATCAAAATATATGAATTGCACCAAATATGAGTTGAAATTATAGCTTAACAAAAATTTTAAATAGGAAAGTAAAGATATTTTAATAGAGAATGCAAGTTTTTTTAATAACGTAAAAATTTGTTATTATTATTTTTAAATGTAAATTAGATAAATTATTTAATAATTAATAGTCAGTTTAAAGTATTGAATATCGTATCAATATCGGTATTGGTATTGAATTTAATTTTAAAATAGTACTATACCGGTATCGGTTAATACCGATACTATTTCAGATAATTTTTTAAAATTATAAATCAGTTTCTGAATTTTATAAAATTTATAAAATAATTCATAAATATATTTATAATAAAAAATCAGAATTAAACATTTAAATTTAAAAAGTCAAAATACAAAATTTTATTTTAAAAAAAATTTAGTTCTTAATACCAACTAGTATAAGTCTGTACAACAGATTTAGAAATAAATAATATTAACTACTATTTAAATTCAGTATAATATAAATTGTTTTTATTTTATTTCTCGATTGATATGACATATACAAACCAATACCAATTAGTATAACACGAAATTTAAAACTATGAGTCATTTAGACTTGAGCCGTGATTTTAAGGCCTCTCACATCAAGAACCTCAATCTCAACACCTCCAATGATTTTAGAAGAGGAGATTTTTATTTTAACTAAATCTAATTGAATTTTAAAAAAATTTAAACAATCAAACTAGGTGGCCACCAAGTCGTTCTCAAATTTAAAAGAGGAATGTCACATATGAAGTAACCATCACTGAAGTGCCATAACTGTATCAATCGAAACAGGCAACTACTTTTAACACGGGTGTTATACTTATACCTATTTGACGTACGGAGGAAGTAATGTTCTCGTGGCTGTCACAGGATGAAATTTGATGAATGTGCACCTTTGGAATGCTGATGGTCCGTGATATCGTCACTTTTGTCTATAATCAGATGGTCACTTAGCCACGTAACCCTTCTTATCTTTTAATACATGTACCCTTCAACCAATTTGCGACTTTTGTTTCTCTTCTAACATTCAAAGTAGTAAACTCTTTTTCCCTTTTTTCTTTTTTGCTGCAATAAAATTTGTACCAGTGAACTCCAAATTAAAATTGTAATTCTGATTTCTATATGATAACATTTTCTAACCACTAATTTTATGAATATTAACCACTAATTTTTTGATGAGGCAATTGAAATTTTGACAATCTTTTTTATATTAAAAATTCAAAATCATAATTAAGATGATCAATGACACTTGAAATTTTGAATTAGTTCGTCCCCTTTTCAATTCTACCTTTTTTTGCTTATCTCACAAAATTTCTCAAGAAAATTTAACTTTCCACTAAAATCACAGTAGGTTCATTACTATTTGAATATCTTCTTAGCAATGAAAAAGAGTTCGCATTTCCTTCAACAAAAATGCATAAGACGAAGAATTACATGATGAAGCTAAGCTTAGGGCTTTAAACAGGCTTCCAAAAGTCTACCGTTGTCCACCACCTGCGCTCAGAACCAGATGCTTTTGTTATAAAATTGATCCTTCTGTATCACTTTGAAGTTGGTCGTTCTAATATGTTAAAAACTGGGTTGAATATGAACTGATAAAAAAAGATATTTAATATTTAAAAATTTAATTAATATTAAACGATTATAAAATCGGATATAAAATAATAATAAATATCAATTATAAAAATAATTAATAATTAATATAATTAAAATATTAATAAAATATTAATATATACTAATCTATAATTAATTAATAAGAATTATAACTCAAATTTTTTTTTATAATTGAATGTTGTTCTTTATATGTCAATCTAAAAAATATATGAATAATTAAAAACTTTTATTATTCTATATATATTATTTTATTTATTATAATAATTTTTAATATTAAATTAATGTATTTAAATTTTAAATTCAAAATTTACAAAATTTTAAAATAACAAATAAAATTACAAATCTAGTGTCATTTACTGGAAAATAGGTCAATAACTAAGAAAATTTTTCTAATCATTCCCATTCTTTTTTTAAATGAATAATTCTTGTTTTGTCAAAAGGTTTTTCTGAAAAATAAAAAAAATAGATTGAAAAACAAAAAAGAAAAACACCACCTTCGTTGGTTGTTTTGTCAAAAGTTGAAAAGTCAAGCTTTTATTGAAAAAAAGAAGTTGAAAAGTCAAAGTATTGAATAAGAACATATAAAAGAGATTAGATTATTCATTGATTTTTCCAAACACAAGACTTTTAATAGAGACTTGTGCTGTGAGGAAGCATAAAACAGTGGGCGATAAACAGCTGTATCAAGGTGTCCCAATCAATCGCAGAACTTGTTTCTATCAACACCATTTTCAGTATCAAGGTGTCCCAATCAATCGCAGAACTCCAACGCTTGAAACTATCATGTTTCTTTAGGCCTAACAGAGGGACGACAAAACTGGGAATTGTCCACGCAGCATGAAAACGGGAGAAGAACGGAGGTGAGGCGAAGAAGGGGAGCAGGGGCCTGAAGAAAAAAAAAAAAAGAAGCAATCATACTGTTTACTGGTCGAATCGTTAAACTTATTGGATGATTAAAAACTAACCGATTTTTATATTCACAATTTTTTTTAACAAAACTGAACCAGAAAACTGATTGATGTTGAAATAACCGAATTGAACCAACCAATCCAGTCCAGTTTTATAAACATTGGTTCATTTATGCTTTTAGTCTCTACTTTACCGAACAAATGTAAACTAACCTGTTCTTACCAAGACATAAAATTTCATAAGAGTTCCCAAATAGGTGTCGAAGGCAATTCCTAAATCTGAGAATGTTACATGTTATTGTACACTGATACTTTCGCTTTAACTCAGAACTAATACACCAATGGAGCACCGTTTCATAAGGCCGGTTGTTGTTGAAGCAAGTATCACCAAGGCCTCCTTCCACCTATAGGAACAGTATTAGATCCTGAAATCAATGACCGGTTTCCGAAGCCGCCTCCACGTCCTCTGGACCGAAAGTTATTTCCGGAACCTGAAAAAATTGCAGAACCAAGATTAGTTTCCCTTCAACATACCATCCAGTAAAGAAAGCCAAGTAATTTACCTCCTGAAGTACCAGCTGATCGGGCCAAAGAAGAAAGTGCTGGTGGTACTATTTGCCTTGCTTCTTGCAATATTTTGATAAGATCCCTTGCATATTTGGCATTTGCACTAGTAAAATATGTAAAAGCTGTTCCCGTAGCACCTGCACGACCAGTTCTGCCAATTCTGTGTACATAATCCTCAAGGCTAGAAGGAAAATCATAGTTGATCACACATTTTATGTCCTTCACATCTACAACCAGATAAAACAAAAGGTATCACAAGATCTGATTTGCAAGTTACATGCAGGTATAACTGAGGGGGGCTACCAGGCCATAATTGTAACTATAACTGGCTTATTCCCATGATTAAATCCAAACACTAGTGAGAAAGAAACTTATACAGAAGTTAGCTTTCTACTTCTCAATTATCCAAGCTACACAAACTTGACATGAGAAAGCCAAATAAAACTCTTGCTCCATGTAGTGATCATGTAAAGCTTAAAAAATGCATTTCAGACAAAAAATATATATAAAAAACCATTATCTTGCAAATTTACGCCTTGTAAGTATGCAAGCACTCTTTTATCCCTGCATCCTAAGATCTGTATGATCAAATTAAAGATAACACATTCATCAGATAAATGTGCCCACCTTAACTTTGCAGGGATAAAAGTGCAACTTCACCATCACCACCTCCTCACAATTTATGACTCAATCCGGCTGCCAAAACAAAATCAGCTCCATAACTGTGGATGGGCGAAAATGCTTTCGATCATGTTACTTAGGACACGTGATAAATGGAGCAATGCCATATTCTGTAAAAGTCATTCCTTCAAGCTATTCCAGTTTATTGTTAACTATAAATCATCAGAATATTTGAAAGTATTCTGGCCTATAGAAAAATTCAACCATTGAACAATTCTTAGGCATCTCTCCCTAAAAATGTTATAACTGGCAGCCTAGAAGTATTGACAGACAGTGCTCCATGTCCATGTAACATGCGCTGTAACACAAGGGCAGCACCCACGCAGGACTATTTTATGAGATATTCCAAGCAATATGAGAAACTAATATGCCACTCAATCTAACTTGTTGATCCCTCTAAGCAGAGCATCATGACAGACCAAGTCAGACTCATCATGCAAACACCACAGTGCACCCATACCACAAATTATATTCTCAGGGAACTGGATAGCAGCCGGTGGACTCTCCTATCTTCAACTTTCAAGACCTAAGTGAATGAACCTAAGAGTCCTAACACACAGTGATCCTACCAAGACCCCTTGCAGCAACATCAGTGGCAATCATTATAGGGCTTCTGCCACTTTTGAATTCAGCCAGTACCCAGTCCCTTTCTGCCTGGTTTTTATCACCATGGATAGACAGAGCTGGCCATCCATCCATTCTCAACTGCCTTGTAACTTGGTCGCACCCCTTTTTGGTCTCCACAAATATCAAAATTCGAGCTCCATCCATCACTTCCTTTAGCAGTTTGATAAGCCTGCATGGAGAAGCATATAAATCAACAACCACATCCTAAAAAATCTGCGAGCCTCAGCGACAAGTTGTCAAGACAAACCTGTTGTATTTCTCTGCATCCGCGACAACCTCCACAACTTGGTTTATTGATTGGTTAGCTTTCAGATCTGGTGATCCAATGATTACCTGAGAATCATAAAATGCCATCCAAACATGGTGAATCCAGGAAAAAAAAGGCATGTTTTAATATGTGGCAGATCCTGTACCTTGTACGGATTCCGTAAAAATTGCCTTGCTAAAATTTCCACCTCTTTCGGCCACGTAGCGCTCCAATACAGTGTTTGTCTATCAGGTCGGATCTGCAAGAAATACATAGGCCTTACATCAAAACTTAGATCTTTAATTGTATTTAAGCTCAGGTGCCATAAGTTTCAGTGAAGTATCATCTTCAGATAAACACTAGTTCCATATGAAAGCTATAATAGTCCAGAAGAAAAAAAAGCACACACACAGATCAAGCACTTCTTTGGCTTCAGTTGTAGGTCATAATGAACACACTGTATTGGAATTTTTTTATAAAAAATTTACAGCCACCAATTAAAAGAGGAAGTATAAGAAAGATGAATACCTGAGACACAAGTTTTCTAATCTGAGGTTCAAATCCCATGTCCAACATTCGATCAGCCTCGTCCAATACAAGGTAGGTCACTCTTCTCAAGTTTGTGTGTTGGGCTTCCAACATATCTATCAATCGACCGGGAGTAGCAATGACAATTTCAACACCTGGAAACGGTCAAAACGTTGATAATTACCTCAATAAACTAACGCAACTGTAGGTCAATAAACAGCACATTGATTTACTTGAATAAATTAAGTACCTCTTTTGAGATCACGAATTTGTGGCCCCTTAGGTGCACCACCGTATACACAAGTACTCCTGATGTTTGCATAAGAACCGAACTTTAGAGCTTCTTCTTGAATTTGAACAGCCAGTTCTCTTGTGGGGGCTAATACTAACACAATTGGACCCTCTCCTTGAACTGGAAAATTACAAAGGATTCAGAGCATGTCAAATATCAAGCGACTTAAAGTAACTATTGTAACACCTCAGCTCAAGAAGCAAAGGCAATAGGTACTGACCCAATTTAGGCTGTGCACTAACATGTACCATAGCAGGTAGCAAGTATGCCAAAGTCTTTCCTGAACCAGTCTCAGCAATGCCAATCAAATCTCTACCCTTCAGGGCCATTGGCCACCCCTGAGCCTGTATTGGTGTTGGCTCCACAAATCCCAACTTCGCAATCACCTCTAAGCAGTAACCTACAACACGAGGTAGGTAACAATCAGATTTGGAATACAAACAAAGCACTCTTGAAGGCATCAACTTTTCTCCGTTTTACCAGGGAAGTTGGCCTCCTCAAACATTCGAATGGGCTTGGGCACATCGTGGCCTTCAACAGTGATATCCCTTCTTGCTCTATACATCTTAACATCGTGTTCAGACATAGACCGGATCGAGGGACTCTCGACATAGAAATTCTTCTCGAAAGGTACTAAATTCCCAAAATCTTGTCTTGGAAGAGCAATATTATCCAAGTCCCCTCTCGAGCTTCCCCCTCCACTATATCTATTTCCTCTTCCCCCACCACCACCACCGCGATCACCGTCAAAACCACGCCCACTGCCGCGGCCTCTCACACCGCCGCCACGTGCCGCTCCATGCCGACCATTGGGGAAGCCCCTTCCGCCGCGGCCACCACCGCCCCTCCCAACATCAAACCTACCAACAGGGGGCTCGAAAGGTGGAAAACCGCCCGATTGAGCAGAACCACCTCTTCCGGCGAAAGCAGGCGGCGGAGGACCTCCATAAGGAACGGGAGCGCTGCGTCCGTATGCGGCAGCGCCCATCATCGGTGGCGGTGGACCCATAAAGTCACTGGTGGTAAAAACCACAACCATCAAAAAACCGAAATTGAATAACCAAACAGATTTAAGAAGTAATAAAAACACACTGAAGTGAACAAGAGTACCTGCGACGGCGACGGTATGAGTCCGGATCGGAGTATCTGTGATCGTGGGAGCTCATTTGGATGAATTTGAGGGAATTTCTTCTTGTAGGGTTTCCACTTTCGTTTTTCCCCAAAATTAAGAGCAAACTTAACCGCTCTTTAGTATCTATATCTCTAATCTTGCCTAGTCCGGGAAAAATGACTTATGTTCCAATTTATTTTTTTAAGACAAAATGACACAAATTGCTTGTGAAATATTATGCAATATACAATATTTTAATCTTAGATGAATCTAATTTTAATGTAGTTTTATATCGATATTTATTAATATTAATATTGTTTCAGATATTTTTTAAATTATAAATTAATTTTTAATTTTTATAAAAAATTTATAAAATAATTTTTTATATATTATATTATATATTTTAAATTTTATTTCAATAAAAAATTAATAATAATATAAATTTAATATTTTAATAATTAAATTATTTTTTATTAATTATAAATTAATAAATATCAAATAATAAAAATATCAAATATTTATATCTAAAATTTAATTAATAGAATCAAAACATTATACGTGAATGTTTTTTAAGTTTTCACTACAAATTCAAAATTTTCACATTTAATTATATAAACCTTAATTCTGTAACACAATTCTTCAAACTAATAATTAACACAATTCCATAACACAAATGCTTCAAATGATTAGTTAAGTATATATTAATGCTTCAAATTAAAATTAATTAAACAAAAAAGTAAAAAGTAAAAACAATAGTATACACTATACCTAAAAGTCCTAAACACTATTAGACTTAAAAGGTTGGAATTTAGGCCTTGAAAGTTTCTGGATTGAGGAGGCACTGGCTACTTGAGAGGTGTCGATGGCTACTTCTAACGAGAGGCGTCATTGACTCAGTGGAGATGAGTTGGCTCTGGCTATTTCGCGCAAGGAGAGGTATACTAGGCTGCACTGTTGTGCGGGGGAGAGGGCGAAGGGCGTTGGCCTACAGTGGAGGATAGCTTTTGGCTTGCAGTGGGGCCCTGAGTGACGTGAGCGGTGAGCTTCTGACTGCAAGTGGTGATCGGTGAGGCAACAAAGACAGATGGGATGATAGATCAATAGAAGCGGGTGAGCGTTCTACTTTTTAATTTTTAATTTTAAAAAATTTCATTTTAATCTTCGATAGGGATTACTTGTTCGTATCCAGAATATCTGCAAGCGGAATGGTATAGTGCCGGTATATATATATATATATATATATGGTGTTCAGGATAATTCCAAAATCAACCCTTTGCAGAGAACGGTCAAATGGAATTCATTCCATCATATTTTAGTCTTGAAATTCTTCTGGATGCATGTTTGCATTGTTCAGTAGCTGATAAATGACTACAAACAATGAAAATATTTTTGTGTACAAAATGATAAGAGGCTTACAAGGCAAAAGAATTAAAAAACAAGCAAATGAAAGTTTATTTTGGAGGTGCCCTGCCCTGTGTTGGATATCCAACTTGGGATGACTGTTACTCAAGAATTCCTGGGTTTAGTCCCACAACCTGGATAGAATCAAAGAAAGAAATTATTGTCATTTTCTTTTTAATGTTTGGTTAAGAATCTGAATCAGACTTGCCTGGAAAACATGCACACGTCAACATTTTGTGTTCTGAGAAGCGTCCAACGAAGTCTGGCCTTTGCCATGGAGATCTCTTCGTTACTGGATCATCCACAACCTTTTTCCCGTCATGCACAATCGTAACTTCACAGTAATCCGGACCCTTTTTCTGAACTAAATCTCCTGTTCCCTGTTTTTTTCTGAGAACCCTGCCAGAACCCTCGATCGTCTTAAAATTCCAACTACTGCCAGACATGTTCATATGTTGCTTGGTCAAGAGTAAGTCGACAACTTTACCTTGCATGAGGTGATCTCCTAGTTCCCATGACGAGGTTAGTAATGTTAAGAACAGGAATCAGATCTAGGATAGCTTGAGCTGTGTCCTTACTCTCAATAAGCATCGTATCCACCGTCACCTGCGATCAAGAGTTGCAAGTCAGAGATTTTAAAAACACTTACGGACAATGTTGTGAACTTTGCATATTACCAGGACCTTGGAATCTTTACATAAGCGTATGTATTTCTGCAGGAGGTTTCTTCTTTTATTGCTTTCTTCATTCACGTAGGGTCGGATTTGTTCTTTGCTCAGTTGACTACTAGGTATTCTTCCAACTGTAATCAAACATAAATGGATATGTTAAATCCATAGAACCTGCATAATTTTTAACTTGAGGGACTATACAGTATCAGATATAGGATAGATCCACAAGATGAATGTTAGCAGAAAATGAACCTCAGTTAATTACTGTATCAGCTTGTGACTTCCTTCACAATACTCCTACATTGCTTAGTCTAATTTGCCTAGCCAGATAGTCTTGACCCCATCTCATTCCAGAACTATATTCAAAACATTCCTAATTGATCAATGATTTCGGGTGACTTATCAGATGATGGTTCAGTTATTATAATCTTTTGATTCCAGACAATCATAAATGATTCAGTCACAAAACACATAGTTCACTGGAAGAAGCATAGGAATCCTGCCCACTTCTGCAAGTTTGTGATCTTCCAGAGCTTTGATAGATTTACAGAAATTAAGACAGATATCATGCTTAAACATCAGTATTGTAACGAATCCAATTCAAGTGGACTGTTGTCTGAAGGGAAGAAGAAATCATGCGGTAACCTGGTAGATGAATAAAGGTTAGAGGAGGAAAAACATGAATGAGGAAAACTCTAGCTCCAGGCGTAACAGCATGATGCAGAGCCCATTTCAAGACTTCCAAATCATCTTTTCCCACAGCAACATAAACATCATTGGAACTCCTGTCTCTACTATTATTTACACTATTGCTATCCTCCCCTAATTCTACAATTTCCGGTGACATGATCCGGGCAGTACAGTATTGAAGAGAGCTCGTCTGTTCAGCCATGTCTTTCAAATGACTTGAACAACAGAATTCTATTTTTTTAAGGGTAGAGCTAGAGGGTCTTGCGAGTGAAGACAACAAGATATCCCTTTAGTTTATAAGGAATCGTTGTTCTCAAAGCCGCAAAAGAACAAAGGCAATAAAGAAAATGGGAAATCCTTTTGACAAGGTTTGCAGGCTGCAGGAAACATGTCAACTATGAGCTGGATTCTTCTCTTTATGTTTCTTATTCTTTGTTATTCTTTGTATATGCAATATGTTTAAAAAGGAAGCAGTTTGTGTATGATTCTAAGATTTGTATCCAGGCTCTTGCATTGAAACAATAGTTAGGCACAAGGAATCAAACAATATTGACATCACGTTCCAGTAAATATATAGAAAATGTCAACAGAATTCCATTTCTCTTCATCTTTTTATAGTTGTGAAGATACTAGTCCATCAAGTTTAAATGGTTGAGTAAGATATTGGACTCAAAGTTTTCAAAATCGGATTAGATATTAAATTGATGAACTGAAAGGTGGAAGGTTTAATATTAAATCATTATAAAACAAATACTAAATCAGTATAGAATAATAAAATATATAAATTATAAATAAGTAAAAATGTATTATAAAATAAAATATAAATAAAATACTAATATCTATTATTATATAATCCATAAATAATAATTCTAATTAAAATTAAATATGATGTAAAATATTTAAATAATAATAACAATTAAAATTGCATTTTTGAATGAGATTGTATTTTATTTTCATCATGAAATTTAAATATTTCAATGTTATATAAATAGTTGTAAACAACACTTGTATTTAAAATATTTGCATTAATATTTTATTATATTTAAATAAATTATAAAATTATAAATTACCACCCTTTCAAGTTAATTATAATTAAAATTAAATAATAATTTTTTTCTTTTTCGATTTAGAAGTCAATATAATTAATACAATCGATAATTAATCGGTTAAACTGCTTGACTTATAATCAATTAAATCGAGAAGTTAAATAAAAATTGAGAGATTTTTTTAATAAAAGATTTTTATATAAAATTGAATTGATCAATTGAAATATTCATGATTAATCAAATTGAACCAGTTAAATATGATGCCATCTTTAACTCACAACTGCCACATAAATCAACCATTATTGAAGTAAATTTTGACATACCAAGATTTGAAGAAAATTTTTGGAATTTTAATTCTCTTCTTGAGAACAGTATTTTCTCGGGCAGACTGAACACTTAGAAAGAGGTTTGTTGGACTGAGGCGTTAATTGACAGTAAGTATGTAACTCTTCAAGAAAAGAAAAAAATTCTCTCTTCAAGTCATGATAATCTGTGTGATTTGTAAATCTTAACACAATTTGCTAGAGTTGTTTAAAATTATGAAATAGGTTGATAGTATCAGATATCATGCACACTGTAGCTATAGAAGTCCTCATAAAAAATAAATGTGTAACAATGCCATATTTGTCATAATTTCCCTATTGGTTCATTTCTTATTTGAAAGGACCTTAAGTTCAAGTATTAAGAGATGTTTAGTTAAGTTGTGGATTGTAGTTTTATATTGTGGTTGTTGTATTTTTGTATTGATAATTGTGTTTTCTTTATCGATTTTTGTGCTATATTAGTGTTTTTTTTAATTGATTTTTGTATTTAAAAAAATAAAAAACGAAAATCAAAGATAAAAGTCGAAGTAAACAAGGCCTTTTAGCTTTGTCACGTTGTCTCGAGGAAACGCACGTAGGCTCATTAGCAGACAAATCTCCTTCATGTCCTTGAATGGCGGTATTGACTTACCAAAGAAGAAATAAATCACAAGAGAGGAGAATTTGGATGTGAGATTAAGCCTTAAATCCTCACTCGCAAAAGGCCTTAACCAGTACATTTTCCAATAACATGAAAAACTAGTTAAGAAATGCAATATAGGAACACTTTTGATGATTTCTATAGAAGACGCAACTTGCTCACTTTTGATGATTTCCCGTTTAAAGTTCTTTGATGGAACATTCCATCAAATAATCCTACCAAGAACCATGCGATGAGCTTATCTGCAAGGTGTGTGACTGATGATTTGTGATCATCAAATCATCAGTTACACACCCTGAAAGATGTAAGCAGAACTTTGGAAATTAATCTCGACGGATTTCTAGTAAACTAAGCCTGAAATTGTTTACTACAAATTTTGCACTTCATCTGCTGCCATATCTAACATTTGGATGACAGAGTGCTAGAAGGTGAATAAAAAGCGTACTAACAAGGATTGTCTCCTTTATTCCGCAAATGGGATAGCGCAATAATTGTGCAAAAGTCCTTGGAAAAGTAAATGATGTAAATTAATTGTGATTTTTAGTCTTTATTTTCTGTTTTTTATTTTTTATTTTTTAAAAAAAACATAAGCTTATTTGATTGAGATTTGTTAAAAAATATATTTAATTACGATTTGTAAAAAGAAAAAAACTGAAAATAAAAAACTTATTTGATTGTGTCATTCTATCTTTTTTTGTTTTATTATTATATTATATATGTTAATATTTCATTTTAATTTAATTTATTTCTTAGTACATCAAATTGTATTCTTAATTAACAAATTTTCATTATCATTAAAATAAAATACTTAAATATTTAATATAATTAAATTAAATTAAATAATTAATTAATTATAGAGTTAAGATAGAAGAGTTCAAACATTGGATGATCAAGAATGAATAAAGATTGAAGATCAAGTGATGATCAAGAGTGAAGATCAAAATAATGAAGATCATGTTTGGATAGGTTTAGGAAAATGGCTTAAAATATAAGTGTTCTAAACCTGATTCTTAATCAATGTTTGAAAAGGATTCTCACATTTGCATGACATATTTACATGAACATTTACATATAGGATTTGAATTGCAGTTTTAGTGATCAACTGGATTTGATTATAGCATTGAAATGTTATGAATTGAATTAGAATGACATTTAGGTTAAATGTTGCATAATCAAGTAGAAATATTGATTTAATGTATGCTTTTTTATGTGTCTAAGTTAAATGAATTATTACTTGAAGTTATTTATATATGTCTGAATTTGTTTGAATATCATTTTAATGTGAATTTTTGTTTATGAAATATTTGAAAATTTTTAAAGTTGTTTAAGAATGAAAAGATTTCATAATCGAGGGTACTTATTGTATTTTGAATTAATTATATGCTTTTGTTAATTGAAAAAGCCTAGATATATGTTTTAAAACTTGTTTAAAGTCTTGATTAATGTTAGGAATTTGTTTGAAAAGATTTGGATTTAGTTTGGAGTTTCTTTTTCATATTTTTTAAAGGCAAAACGATAAGCTACTCATCCTTAAACGGCTAGTTCTAAGGTGTTGTTTTACCCCTGTTTTTCAGCAAGCTAAATGGCAGTTGCCCAAGACTTCAATAGCATCGCTTAGCTCCCCAGATGTAGCCGTTTTAGTCCTGTCTGTAATGGCTAGTTCGAGTTTTATAGTTTTAACTTTTTTTGGTCTCTCAAATGGCTATTTTATGTTTCTAACGTCTCTAACTCCTTCCTAACATAATAAATACCATTCCTAAACAATTTTACTTCTTATTGATGCTTTGAAAACCATTTTATATGATCAAATCTTTCAAACTCTCAAGCTCTCTTTATTTTCTATACTTTATGCACTGCTTTCTTACAATTTTGGTTTTTCTGTTTTAAAACCATTTTTTATACAACAAACTTCAAATTTTTAGTTAGTTTAGATATAGAAAAACCTTTAAAAGATTTCATTCAAATTTTTGATTCATTATTTCGTTAAATTCAAGCTTTCGAAGTCTCAACGCCAAAACTACCTCTGTTTTGATCTTGCAAAACTATTTTAATTTATTTAAAATTATCATACAAATTTTTTTAAGGTTTCAAGAGTGTAGCAAAGCTTTTACATTGATTTTTAAGCATTCATAATGTTTGTTTGATCTCAAAAATTTTTAAGCATTAAAAACGTTTGTTTATATGCTGAAATACATATAGATTGTATATTATGACAACTTGTGTTTATATTGGTTAAATCATATTATTTGAGGCAATAATTGTTTTTTTTCTAGATAAATTTGTTTGTTTATGATTTGTGAATGTGTTAGGAGGCTTGTTATAATTTTTGGTTGCCTCTCGAATTTTCAGAATTGGTTTTATCACATGAGCTTTAGAAAAACACCATTAAAAGTGTGATTTGGTTACATAATTAGGAGAATTAATTTGTGTTGCTTATTAATTAGATTATAAGTTGCTTTTTACCTTTAAAATAGATTTGATAGGTTGATCTTTACTTATGATAAAGAATATTTGAATTGAGTTATTCATTAATTGTGAATTTGATTGTTTTATAATTTGTGTGTGCATTGACATAACGTAATACATAAACATTGCATTAGTTGTATTTAAGTCCCTTTCTTGGATTGATTTTGATCAAGGTTTGAGAAGTTATATAAGCTTGTGTTGAAACTCAAATGAGCTTGTTTTTTGAGCTGTCTTTGTAGGATAAAAATTGTTCAAATTGATTGGATTATTAAAGGTTACTCTTCACCTATTGAAAAGTAAGATTAGTGGATTCCTCTTGACCCTTAGAATTCAAGACTGTTGTGATAGGTTCCTTTTAACATTTGAACATGATTGTTGGATTACTCTTCATCTTAAAGTAAGATTGTAAAGGTTCCATTTGTCCTTCGAATCAAGATTATTATAAAGGTTTTTCTTGACCTTATAATCAAAATTGTTGTAAAGGCTCCTCTTGACCTTATAATCAAGATTATTGTAAGGGTTACTCTTCACCCATTTAAAGTAAAATTAGTTTGTTAGTGAATTTTCAAAAAGTAGTTGGAGAGAGGACGTAGTCTATCTTTATGGTAGGCGAACCTCTATAAATCGTAATGTTCATTCCTTCCCTATCTCTTTATATTTGTGCTTTTGTATTTGTTTTATTATTACTTGAATTTAATTGGCATTAGCTTAAGTTTAATCTTCTCATATATGATGAATTTTGGTTAGAAAATTCAAATAGTTAAAAGTGGCTTAAGATGTTTAAAGTGTTTTAATTTAAATTTTTTAAAAAAATATTCAATTTATCCCTTCTCTTGAGTGCCATAGGGTTCACAACAACTATCATAATCAATCTAATCAATTAGCATAATTCCAAAAATTCTCAACTAATTGGAATTATCATAGCACAAACCATTATTTTATTAACAACGAGAAATAATTAGTCAAATAATTAATCAAATAATCATATCGCATATTGACCACACTTAATCAACATTTAATCCAATTTCATACTTTAGGATAATACTATATTATAAAAAAATCTATTAATCAATTAATCTTGAAAAAATAATTAACAAAATCCCCAACATCCAAATAATCCATATAAATCATTAAATCACACAATTGCATAAAACAAAAATATTATAAGGGTATAAAATAGAAATCTTTACTCAATTTCCATAATCAATCGAGTTCCAAAATCAAATTTGAACTAATAATAGCCTCATCTGTCACTAACACATAAATATAACAAATTTATCATCAAACTTCATTTTTATTTACTCATGAAAGACTGGAATGCTCTCACCCCCTTGATATCAATCATCTATAGCTACCAAAAATAATCAGACCCTAACAATAATCATTTCTTAACAATGAAATCACTAATACACAATCGAATCTTGAAATCTCAATTAAGACTTATACCGATTAACTAAAATAAAAATAGAAGAGAACACCAATTCCTATGGCTAGCATCAAATCTGAAAATTAGAGATATTATGTTTTCTTCCACTAATAATATTCTAACATACCCTTCTCCTATACATAATCTCATCTCATACTTCCCAATCCAATAAATTAAATTATAACCAATTGATATCGTCAACTCAGAAAAAAGTGGATATTTCATCGATAAAAATATATTACAACAAAACTGAAATAACTATCAGCATTCCAAAATGATTCATGCATGGTGGAGAACGCGTGTTCACTTCAAGAAAGAGAGATGCTATCAACTTATACTGGAAGGATGGTAAAATGGGACAAAGTGTTGACAATAAAAATCAGAAAAAAAATGGAGAATGTGTACTGTCAACAATGACAAACACAGTAGAGAAAAATCATGAACATAAAAAAAAGAAGAACAATGAATGGTCTCACTAATGAAGAAAAACAACAATGTCCACCGCTTAAGGCATATTAGCGATGATAAGGATCACTTATGAAAATAGGTGACCATCTAGACAACAGGGAAAGATTAATGAAAAGGAAAACTAGTGAATTGATTCTACAAAGAGAATCAAAGAAGATGAACTAAAATAATAAGTAAATAGGGTAATTAGTTCAAGAACTCTTACTGGAAGAGCGAAAACAAAACGAGAGAAGGCAGCAAAACTCCATACTTCTTTGGAAGTCTCCATTATATATATATATAGGTCTCTGTTAGGTTGGGCTAGAATCTAACAAAGTTGGGCTTGTGAATGTTACAGTTACACTCGCTTATCAATTTAGAGTGGATCCAGCCCTTTATCCTTCTTTTCCGATGTCACGTGCTGTATAGATGGCAACTTAATCACCCAAGAGTTGCAGGAGCTTACCTGGATTTCCTTCTTCTGACAATTTATAGGCGTTTGATCCCGTGTTTTAAATACTGTATTAATATTGGTATCAGATTTGTCTAAAAAATGGTACAGTACCGGTACCGATCAATATCGGTACTATTTCGGATAA
>JAOXYD010000011.1:13312-28015 GCA_028565735.1 Pinacopodium congolense | reverse complement strand
ATCACAACTGACAACAATACTCTTAGGGGATGTTTGGTATATCTTTGGTTTTAGGTTTTAGGTTTTTGTTTTATTAAACACAGAAATTGAAAAAGATAACACACTAATATAACATAAAAATCAAGGACAAAATATAAAAATCAATATAAATATATCAAAACTGTTGAAATTATAACCAACGACAATACTAAACGACTCCTAATCACTCCTACAAGTTGCTACGTTTAATATATGGTACATGTTAGATTGAAGTCGCATGTCCAAGCGGAAACTAGTAACTAGGAAATAAAAATGAAATAATAATAATAATAATAATAATAATAATAATAATGGCAAAGGGTTATATATAAGGGGAAATAATAATAATAATGGCAAAGGGTTAGATATAAGGGGAAACAGAAGGCAAATATAGACAAGTAGGAGAGAAGTGGGAATGAATGAATGAATGAACGAACGAACGAGGTAATAATCCTCTGAATTAAATTTCTCTTCTTTAATCTTTTTTGCTGTTTGTTTTTTTTGTGTTAAGGAATAGAGAGAAACAGAAAACAGAGAGGGAGCAGTTGGTTTGGTGGTAGCGGTGGCTCTGTTTTTTTTTCATCTGACGACGGCCGCTGCTACCCATTTATTACCCTCTGCCCACCGCAGGTGCTTCGTCTTCCTTTGAAACGATCAAAATGAGGCAGGAAAGGAGGAAATTTAGAAAAAGAGTGTCCCGGATTGGGAGTTATGCAATAGCAACATCAATGATATATCATCAACCATGCATCACCTGCACCACCTTCAACATCCTCGCTCCTATCTACAAGCGTCTCAAACACAATTCCCGCGAGAGCGATTTCAAAGCCTTTTGGCTTGCCAGAAACCACCGTATTTTGGATTCTTTGTTGCATGAGCGCTCTTCCATTATTTGCCTTCAGGTTTTTCTTTTTCTTTCTTCTTTTCAATCTTTAACGCACGCACACACGTATATATAATACATGTATGTATATGCACCACTCCACAGGAGTTCTGGGTGGGTAATCAAGACCTTGTTCGCTTATATGAGAAGAGACTAGGTGACGCCGGCTATGTCTTTTTCCAGCTTGGACGCACCAATAACCGCGGTGATGGTATCTTCATCTTCCTCTTCTTCGTTACCATTTTCTTTTTCTATTTTTTCCTTGTCATTTCAATATAGGTTAAAGTATAATACAAAATCGAATTTTTACTTCAATTTTATAATATTAGTTAATAAAATATTTCCCTGCTCAGGTCTGTTGACTGCTGTTCGGAAGGATTATTTCAGAGTTATTAACTACAGAGAATTACATTTCAATGATTGTGGAGACCGTGTTGCCCAGTTGTTACATGTTGAATTAACTATCCCAATTTCAGAAAGCTGGAATAAAGATACTCACCAAGAGCTTCTAATGGTGAACACACACTTGTTATTTCCTCATGATTCTACTTTGTGTTTGGTACGATTACATCAGGTAGACTCATTTTTCAATGCCCTTTTCAGTTTAACCCGGCAACAGTTATATTCCGACCTTGGCTATGCACTGGCTATTTATTTTTGTCTCCCTTTCTTTTGTTGATTAACAGGTGTACAAAATCCTGCAATATGTGGAGTCTTACCGGAATGAATACAAGCTTAACCCCCTACCTATTCTACTATGCGGGTAATTATGCAAATTTATGCTTCAGTCATTCCATATATTGTACCAGTTTGACGCCACACTTAATTGTTATTTTACCTGCTTATTGTGCCTCTCTGCAGTGACTGGAACGGAAGCAAAAGGGGACATGTTTACAAATTCCTTAGGTCTCAAGGCTTTGTGTCATCCTATGACACTGCACACCAGTACACTGATGCAGATGCACACAAGGTTTCTCTCTACATTTTCTGATTAACAGTTTTACTGCTTTTGCTTGAATCTCTCAATGAAGAAGAATATGCTTTGAAAATTTTGTCATGCATTCCTCTAAGCTTCATTCAATTTCTTGTGCATAGTGGGTTAGCCATCTCAACCATCGAGGGAATGTATGTGGTGTTGACTTCATATGGCTTCTCAATCCCAATAGATACTGTAAACTACTAAAAACAAGTTGGAGTGAAGCAGTATTTGGCATGTTCAAGGTATTAATCTCGCTGATAAGCCTCTCATTCTTAGTAATTGCGGTAATTGGTTTGATAGTATTACATATCTAGATTAATCTTCTGCACAATGAGTTGTAAAGTTTGAGGATTTTCACTTCTCTGGAGAGGAATTTAGTCCTGGCTTATGCTAAAATATGACTACTGAGCATAAATTTGTTTCTTTTCCATGGTAAAGGAGCATTAATGTGCTTTTTCTTTTGGTGATAAATGTGGTCATTGTGAAGTCTGTTTGACTAGTAAGGACAATATGGAAGAGGCCAGTTTAAAATTATTACTCTGGTTTTCCTGAAATTTTTTGTATGAATCCTTTTTTAGTATGTAAAGTAGAGTCTTCTTTCTGCAAAATCTAGCATGCTAGCTTTTCAGCATTTGTTTTGCATAATGCATATTCTTGATTATCAAAGCAGGTTAAGAGTCTATAGCTTGTGTAATGTGCTTCATTTTGTTGAATTTTTTTTCCTTAATTTTGTTTCATTGATTTTTCAGTATCTACTGCGGAGAGCATCATTGACAGAAGATGATGCTTTTGCTTTTCTGAAGTCTGATAATGATGGTGATTGCGTCACCTACTTGGGTTTTTGTGAAGCTCTTAGACAGGTATTTTGACAGAGTTGAGGTCTTTACATCATATCTTTGATTTTGGTTGCTAAATAGTATGAGAATTTTCTTCCGGCAAGAACCCAAACAGAGTAACATTTGAATTTGCAGCTTAATTTGACTGGTCATCGACATGGACTCAGTGTTGAAGAGATAAATGACTTGTGGATCCAAGCCGACATAGATGAAAACGGTGTTATTGATTATAAGGAGTTTCAGGTAATAAACGTTTGCCTAATGTGAAAGCCTTTTGACCTGAGCCATCTTGACACCCATTTTCAGATTAGATAAATCTCTTTGGTTTGTCAATATTTGTTCATGTTTTATACTGCAACCTTAAAATGCTTTCTTTAAGTCTGCATCATGGTGATCTTATTTGGTGATAATGCGAATGCAGCAGCGAATCTGGAGTCCTGCATGGTCAGAGCAAAGAGATGAAATCAACAACAATGTGCAAGACAATTCCCTGAATAGTGTACAAGTAGAAACCATTGGATTTAGCATAGAGAACGCAGTGCTTTTTCCTCCAGAAGTTGAGAAAGGAAGGTGGCCTGAAGATTATTATCTTTCCGATCATGCCCGTCTCACAGTGGTATTCTCACCAATAAGAATGCCATGCTCACTATCAACGTCCTGACAGATGCTAAAGGGAAAGTTGGTGTTTGATTTAAAGTAGAGGACAAGGATGGATAAAGATAAAGATGAGGTCCATAAGGCTGCTGCTTGAGGTGGATGGCGACACTTGTTCATAAAATTTTTTGGGAAAATTGAATCTTTAGTCTCATTTGGTCAGAAGACGGGCTCCTATTTGTGAGGTTGCTTCAATATTCATCCATGTCGATAGGTTGGACAAGCTGTATATATTCTGTCATGGGAAAGCAGGAAGAACAATAACATGGGAAAAAAAAGGGTTGAACTGAGGAAGAGGAATGAAGTGTATGAGGTAGAAATTGTTTGAAGAGTAAAAGAACAAATAGAGAGAGTAGTCACAAAATGTGACTGTGTAAATAACATACGTGAAAACATTTAGGAATGCATTTTTGCTGATGAGGTATTTATTCCATAAAACGTTGCTGTTGGGTGAGACAGAGACCGAGATAGAAGTGTTGATTATGTTTATATTTATTTTTAAAAGCGCATAATGTATTTGGCAGAGTATCTTTCCTTTTGAATCATTTTAATATTTGGCAGTGAAGGATATCTTTTTCTGTTTTATAAGAAAAAGTTATAAGCAAGTCTACTTTAGTGGTACAAATATAACGTGTGAGATTGTAATTGGGTCGCCAACACACACAATTGACGTCAGCATCTTAGGAGAAAACGCGTGGTCGGAAGATACTATGTAATTCGTAGATGACGACTCCTTTCTTGGCCCCAATTTCCCATCATAAAATCAAAAGTCGATCTGCTCTTCACTGAGGGGTTTTAGTTTAGATGCTGAGGATCGAGTTACATATGCATATACTAAATGGCTGTTGTATCGTTGAATTCACTTCCTCTGGGATTTAGATTCCCACCGAACGACAATAGCACCCTGTTCATCTACAACGGTACCCTATTCATCCTGTTGTCAAACTGAAATTTCTGGCCCCTTAAACGGCGCTTTACAGTAGTACAATGGCACCCTACATAGGGTGTCATTTATGATTGACTTTTGAGTTGACCTTTTGCACAACTTTCATATTTTGACTCCAATCTTCATGTTTAAGCTCCCTAATGTAAAGTAAACATAATAACACATAAATAGAACATTTAACCACTAAAATAAGGTTAAAATAACATCCAAAAATACTAAAAATTTAACCCCTAACATCCCCTTATGACATGTTCATGTTCATTATTCAACTTCAATTCAATGAATTATCCAAATTTACTTACACTAAATTCCTTAAAGTGAGTTGTGCTCTCTCTCTTGAGTTATACAATTCTTGCACACCTTGATAAATTAATAAGAAGTTATCCTTAATAAAAATATCAATTGAAAGCATGAATATGATTTATGAGATTTATTTTTTGATTAAATTCACACCAAATTTGGAAATCTTATACAACTCTATCTTTAGATCTCTATGCCAAATTCGATACCTATAAATTGATTAATTCACGTTGATGATCTCTTAATCTAGATACATGAAATCCAAAAATTAAAATTGAAACTTACGTTTATATAAAAATAAAACCAATTTTAATAATCCTATAGATAATTTTAAGAAAAAATATAAAAATTCAACATTGAATCAAAGTTAAGAACAACAAACATTACATCTTAAGGGTTATAAACATCTAGATCTTATAAGAGTTTAATTCCTAAACATATTAAAATAAGCATCAATAATCATAAAAGAAATAGGGATTAGGAAGCTCATTCTCATGATGCTTGAATCTTTGAATCTCCTTTGAAACTTGTAAGAAAGCCAATCTTAATCTTCAATTCATTGATGTTTGAATCCAATCTTCTCTTTTAAATTATTCGAAACCTTATAAAAATGGCTTAGAATTCTCTGTTGGTGATGAATCTAAGCATTTAAGGATAAAAAAGGCATTGAAAAAAAAACCTATCTTTGTATTTAAATAGGAGAGTTGCTCAATAGTCCTATAGCCTAGCTCATGGCCATTGGAAAAATCTTGATTTTTGTGCCATAAAAGGACCCTGATCGTGACATCTTAGCTTCCTTTAGTTCTTTTGATATTTTCTCTAGAAATTTTATCATGGGTTGGGCCATGGCCATATGACAAAGTGTGAAACTCAGTGGCTTGATACTTTTTAAATACTCTGTTAGTCTCCATAGCACTTAAGAAGGGATAGGTTGAATTAAAATGTTAAAAAAATTTCTTTTAAGTTATTAAAACCTATGTTCATAATTTCTATAAGAGCTAAATAATCCTACTTCATCAAGTTTTAATCACTTAAGCAAAAGCTAATATAAAAAATTATTGAAACAATATAAACAATTAAATACATTAAAAATAAATGCTTAAAAAGTAAAATGAGTAAGGGAAAATAGGACATAAACAATTTATACTGGTTCTGAGATGTTCACTTTTTCCTACGCCTAGTCCTCAACAAACCTTATTGAGAATTTTCATTATCACAATATAAATACAATGTTTAGTATACAATTCCTTTTTCAAAGCTCAAGAATAACCTATTGCTCTTCTTTTTCTAAGCTAGGGAATAATCTCACAACACTCTCCTTTTTAGGGCTCTAGGATAACCAACTCACACTTTCATACTTGATATTTCCAACCTCGTAAGATACATTATCTCACAAACGCTTCTCATAAACACCTTCCTAAATGTTAATATTTAACTCACCAAAGTGTTTAGAGGTCTCACATACACTTAAGAAGGAATGAAAAAATAAACTCACATAACTTCCATAAAACTTATATATCATACACAAATTTCATTAATGTCACTCAAAACAAGCTTTCAATGCTTAATTTCTATGTTCGAATGTTTCATAAACTTCTTGGATACAAAGCCACATAAATAACACATATTTATAGCCTTCCCTAGGCCTCCCAACTATTGTATAACATTGACATAGCTTTATAAAAATTTATTAAGGTTGCTACTACAAAATTTTAACATTGGAGTATGATTTTTGTCTCGACAGGTCAACTAGTCACAACCAGTACATTTACATGATTGGTTATTTTAGACCATTTTCACTTCAAATTAAGTTCATTCAATTTGTAATCAATCCTTAACTCCTCCAAACACATTTTAACACATTCCAAACATTACTAAAGCCATCTAAACATCATTTAAAAAATTAAATAAATCACACATCTTAACATATTCATATTTGTCTAATTTATCAAATTTCCTTAACACTTATCCTAACCTTTTCCAATTTTAATAACATCACTTTCAATTATCATATTTCTTTAGCCAATTCACCCAGCTCCTTAACATATAAGTCATGCCAATTTTACATATAATTATTCACACAAAACGTAACCAAATCTTCAAACTCACATTAATTGATACATTATATATAACACATTCATCTATCAAAAGGATATTCACACAACAATCAAATATAACATCTCTTAATTATACATTTTATATGTAAAATAGTTACCTTGAATGCAATATATATGACGTGAATCCTTTAACACTATGGAAAGTCCAAAGATAAAACTTACAATAAAACTCACTTAAATAACCTATCAAATTCACTACTTTTAAAATTGATCTTCCATATTTCATCTTTAACTTCAAGTTCACCTCTGATGCTCCTCTTTCCATCTTGGACTTTTACCATCTCCATATGCTTCAACATGTACTCCAAACATTTTTTTCAACCTTAATGCCCCATATACATTCACTGAAACCATCATAAACAAAATCTTATCCAAAATTTAACCAATTAAGCATTAAGTTCACATATAAATCACCCCTAATTAGAATTTTATTATAAAACAATGCCTAAAATATGTATTGAATAAGCACTATCAAATACTTAACATTTAAACTATTGATTGTCCTAAAGCAACGATTTAGACACCCTACTCAAAGAAATTATAATCAACAGTTTAAAGTTAACTAAGTATCAAATACTGCAAGTCAACATATTTGATATTGCTTATAAACCCAAATTATATCATAAAAAACATTTTTATCATATGCAAACACAAAGGTAGTAAAAAGTAACCTTTTATGTACAATACTAAGCTTCTATGTAATTTCATATGGTTTATTATACAAATTTAGTAAATAATGTTTTAAATTGATAAAAATATAAGAAAATTAGACTTAGAACATTTACTTAGAAGTCACCTAATCTTTTAACATATGGCCAAACATCTTGTCATGAATGACCACCAGGTTACTTAACTAGGATTGTTTGTGAACTTATTTAGCTTTTTTTTAATGTAAAGATGAACACTTTGTTAAGAACACCTTTGGTTACTCAACTAGGTCACACTTTTAAATGTCTACGAGCGTCACTCATAAACCTAGATCTTTTTATTGGTACGAAGCTTGCAAATTTTTTTTCACATATTTAACAAACACACATTTTTTTAATTTTAAGAAATAACTATAAATACTATTTCTAATTCACATAACAATCTAAATAAAAAGTCTAACATAATATCATAAAAAAGGTGTCACTTAACACATGCAGGTCACTGAACAAAAAAAGAAAAAGAAAAATTTAGGGGTTAAAAATAAATTAAGAGTTTATCAATGTTCACTAAATCAAAAACATCAAATGCATTGGAATACCACAATTAACAGTCAACTAATAATCAAAATCATCTTAAGAAGAAATATCCAAGTAGTCACCCTTAGATTCCCAAAAATTAGTGTCTGTATGATTTAAATAAAAATGAAGTTATTTACCTCCTCACTTAAATCGAATTGTTCGCAATATGAGGATTAAAACAAAATAATGCATAACAAGTATGAAAGAAAAGGAGAATGGTATTCCATTGAAAAATTAAGTTGTCATATAGGTAAAGTTAATTGTGATTCCTTTCCATGTGATTTTCGTTCTTTGGAGAAAGGAGATCTAAGTTTGTTTTCGATTCTTAAATATAAGCATTAGATACAAGACTTTCTAAAAGGATTAGATTAAGATTAATAACATAACATAAACATAAAATAAAAAGAATGTAAAAATTATCATATAACTTACACACATTGAACATCCATGCTGCAATAAAAAATTAAGCCCATTGAAATGAAACAAAATAACCTACCATCAAACTTGATTACAAAGTTAAGTCCATATGCATGACTATCAAAAATCATCTCTAAGCCATCTTCTTGGTCATCTTCATGATTTCTGCAAATAACATTAAAAAAGTATAAATAAATTGTATTTGTGCCTAATACTTATTCCATAAGCTATGAAATCATATATAAACATTACAATGATCATACAACAGATAATTGCAAACAAAGTACTAAGTCATGTAATGTGTAATAGCTCAAATTCAAGGATTATAAGACATTAAAAATCATCAGCCTTTTAATTTAATATGTAACAATAGCATGTGTAAATGATTAAGTATAATGGAAGATATTGTAAGGTGCATATTGAATTGGAATTCTCATGTAAACTATCTTAAGGCATCTATAGAGATATAATCCCATGATAAGATAATGAATGTTTTGTATAAACAATTTAATTGACAATGCAACTAAATTTAAATTCCTTATACGCTTAATACCATAATTATCAGTAAATTTGCTTCAAAAGGATCACTTATAAAGTGTTTAATAACAACAAGTGGTTTTTATGAAAACTAAGCATTAACAATTGACATTAAGCTTAAGTAATCCATTAAAACCCTAATTATTGTGAAATAAAATCCACAAATTTTCATAACACATTACACCAATATGAAAAATGAAAAATGTTGCGTGATTTGGGAATGATATGGAAAACCCTAAAAATTTGACTAAGAATAAAAAACCCACGTTCAAATCATATGTCTCAATAAAATCCCAAACTATGAACGTGTAATGTAAAAAATAAGTAAATATCGTATTGTTTTACCTAACTCATTTATAAACAAAATCATTCACAAATAGAGAAATATAACATCTAAGATTTGATAAGAGATTCAAAGAAACATAAACCACAAAATCAAATGCACATGCAATAAAATGAGACTTACCAAAATGCAACCCTAAACACAACAAACTCTAAGAATTAAAGTGAAACAAAATTAAAGGAGATAGCATACACATTAGATTGCCTCTTAATAAGTTCTTCTTTAAATTCTTTTAGTTGGAACTTAAAGCTATAGAATTTTGATCCTTTTATTAGATCCATCATTTGGAACTTGTTCTTCATTTTTTTAATGACTTTTTCTAAATGCATGATCTAAGGCCTTTTCTTCATCTTATAATGACATGCCATAACCTTATAGTTCCTTATACCCACTGTTGGATTTCTATTTCATTGCTTTAAACTCTCATGTAATTCCATGGCATACGATCTTGATATACAATCCTTATATACTTGAAAGTTTTAGTATCATCATAATTAACTTCTTGTGAAGATACTTATGTTCCTTAATGTCCTTATCCTCAACAGGCTTCTTATTATCCCTATCGAACTTATTTTTTAGTTTCTATTCACTCTTATTTGAAATTACACATTCTACCTCCCTTGATTTCTCTTTAGTAATGCTAGACAGTTTAACTTACTCATATTTAATGAATGATTCAACTAACTACCCCATATGAATTTCCAAGTCACGATGAGAAGCTTCTAATTTCTCTTAATTGGTCTTGTTGTTGTAAATAAATTCACTTAAAGCTTTACATAATGCCAGTCTTGACTCTTTTTCAACTTCTAATCTTCTATGACTGGCATTACTAATAGGTATGAATTCACTTAGAGCCATATGAAATGCCAATTTTAAGTTCTTTCTCAATCATTGTTAAGGATAAAAAGTTAAGGATGACTCAAAACTACTCATGTTTAACCAGGAGTAATGCAGTTGCTTTGACTAACTAAAATCATAGGTATAGTCATATTGATATTTGTGGCTTGTCTCACCTTTTTCTTAACTGTAGCTAGATACTCCTTCATCTTTATACCCCTAAAATTCTTGTTTGCAGTAGCTTTGTCACTTCATGATGTTGAATACTTGCAATTCAGAGTTCTATACATAATATTAATAAAAGCAATTCTATACAATTTAACATATAAAGCAAAAAAAGAAGAAGAAAAGAAACATAATTAGTTTAACAAAGATCCAGATTTCCTAATAACCATAAATAATCCCCAATAATAGCACCAAAAATTTCTTACGTAGTCTATAGTCCTAAATTTTTAAATAAAATAAAATTTAAAATCTTAAACCTAATAATACTAAGACCAAAAAATGGAAGTGAACCTATCATATCATAGTATAGCTTATTGAGAGTCCAAACTATTGATCTTACGAGGGCTATATTAAACTATTAGTAATGTTCCTCTCTTTATTATCTAACCTATTTAAATTTGTGATTGATTGATTTATTAACTAGTAAAACTAAAAATAACTAAGAATTCAAAGCAAATTCACTAGATTAAATAAGCAATCAAAGAAGCTAGGACCTAGATGATTAATTACGCTAAGACATGTTTATGTTCAATGATTAACATCAATTATGTGGACTTTTTAGAGTTATACAATTCGTATCCATAATGATAATTCAATTAAAAATTATTCTTAATTAAAATATCCATTAGAAGTATCAATGTAATCTATAGAACCTATTGTTTTGATCAGTTTCAGACCTAATCTAAAAATCTTATGTAAGTATATGTCTAAATCTCCACCCAAGATTCATTGCCTGTGGATTGATTTATTCATATAGATGATCTCTTGATCTAGATATATGAAGTTAGATAATTGGAACTAACACTTACATTCTCATAGAAATCAAAACCAATTTCATTAATACCACGGATAATTCTAAGAAAAAATTTGGAAATTAAACATTGAATCAAAGTCAAGAACAATAAACACTACATCTTAGGGTTTATAAACATTTAGATCATGCAATATTTTAATTCATAAACATATTGAAATAAAAAGAAAAAATCATTAAAGAATTAGGGATTGGAAAGCTCATTTTCAAGATGTTTAAATATGCTCTCTTCCATGTACATTGTTGGAGAACGAATCCCAATCCTCAAGACCTTGATGTTTGAATTCAATCTTCTCCTTAAAATTGCTCAAGTCCTTATAAAGATGGCTTAGGATTCTCCCTTGATCCCTTGGTGGTAGCTCTAGGATTCTAAGGATTAAAAAACATTGAGAAAAACATAATTTTACACTTTGATAGTATAACTTCTCGATAGTTTATGGCTTAACTCATAGACATGGGATAAACCATAACTTTTGTGCAATAAAAGGTCATAGCTAAGGTCATGGTCGTTTAATTGAGACACATAGCTTTCTTTGCTTCCTTTGGTTCTTTCTCTAGAAAGTTTGCATGATTTTGGCTATGACCATGGGTAAAAGTATGGAACTTAATGAATTGAAACTATTTTAATCCTTCTTTAGATTAAAAAACTTTTCCAACCCCTTATACTTGCCAAGTCTTTTTTTTTGATAAATCAGAAGTATATTAATCAAAATAAGAGTTATGTACATAATAAGCTAGAACAAAACTCGACGAGAATATAATTTAGAGGGAGACTAGAAGCTACAAGACAACAGCAAAACCAAAACTAAGGGGAAGATAGAAAAAAAAAGACACCAAAAGCCTTCTAAACCCACTGTTTAAAGCCTCCATAAACTAATTCTTCTAACTGGATTCAGAAATACCAAGTGCCATATCATCTTGAGGATAGAACAACTACTCCAAAAAATAGACACTACGTAGAGAACCCAAGTAGAAGGATTACTCGCCAAAAGCATACAACAAAGCATACAATTAATCAGAGGAGGGCCTAGCTTTATCTAGTTCTTTTACAGATGATTATGACCTATAATCTCTAGGGAGGTTCACACCAATAAAGAGTTTTGGGTGGTGCATTTTTTGAAAGTTAATGTAATATGTGATGCATTCAAAGAATCTAGGCTTCTTGGGACGCCCAGGTAAAAGAGAACTAGAGTAATCACCACCTGAAGAAGTTTGTACCAGACCTGGGGTAGATCTACGAGCCACCTTCCTCTTCCTATTGAAGTAGTGACAATATTGTGTCTACACAGGAGGAGACTGTCAAAGTCCTTTTTGAACACCTATGGCCTTTTCACTAGGTCTGCTAAGGCCTTCTTGGGGATGTTTCCTTAGATTAGGCAATTGATTTCTTGAATAGGCTCACCTACACATAAAAAAAACACATACAGACATAAGGACTATTACCTCTCCTCCCTATTTTGTCCAATTGATTCCTGAGTGTGAATCACTGCTTTGGTTGAAAGGCTTCCAACATCTAAGGTTGCCTCTTTGAAGGTTCTATTGTTTCGTTCTTGCCATAGAACATAGACAGTAATTTTGTGGTTTGGTAATGGATAAATTAGAGGGTAAAATCAGAGAGGTTTCACAATATAGGCATTTAAAGAAAGAAATAGTGAAGAACATGAAGCTAAACTGTTTTTCAATAGGTGCATTCAAAGAATAGTTGGTTAAGGTTTTCATTTTCCAAAAAGTAGTGGGAACATAAGTCAGGGAAATTTTAAAAAGTAGTTTATCCCTAGTTTGTAATATGTTGAGAAGTGCTAGCCACAAGATAAAAGAGCACCTATTCAAAAACCTATACAAACATATACATTCAATCATCATAAGCAATATCTTATTTAAAATTTAACTAATTAAGTATTAAATTCATATAAGATTTACCTTTAAACCCATGATTTTAACTAGAAAATCATGCCTAAAATATGTATCAACTGATAACGATCACTAGAAAAAGGTTTATCACTATTTCCTATAGTTAAGTCCATCATGATTGGTTCTCTAAATTTTACCTAAGGATGTGTAACTATGTTTTCTTTTTGTTCCTTCTCTAATGATTTAGTATGTAATGCTAGATGATCCTCACCGATTGTTTCTACCTCTACTTTATTAGAAGTGTCTAATTTAGCATCTTTTCTATGCCTATGTAATGTTCTTTCCAATTATGAATAAACATCAAGCTCTTTATACTTTTGAGCTTTAGTATATATGCAAAAACTAGTAAAAAACTAAATAAAATAGAAAACTAACTTAGGAAAGTAAATAACATAATAAACAAATTAAAAAAACCTATTTAAAGAAAATAAAAAAATAAATCACACAAATTTTAAAAAATAAACTCGATACAAATTGACATCGATATATTCTTAGTTATCACTAGTGCAAATACCTAGCAACAGTTCCAAAATCTTGTTGTGGTCTCGCTATACTAAACTTTTAAACCCAATTTTATCCTAAGACCAATTTATCAGCAAGTATACCAATCATAAGTAATATAATGGATAGAATTGAGTCCAAATATCTTTCTAAGAAGATTTAATTGTAACTACTAAGTTATTCAAATTACAATTATCAAGAAAACTCCAATTAATTGATTGATTAAACTAAAACTACTAAACTAAATTAAATAACTCTCAACTAATGCAAAGAAATCAAGGTGCTAGGAGAGAAGAACAAAACATATAGAAAATGTGTAATTCAAGCTTTACTATATTACTATAGTTTCGGAAGAAATTCATGTAAGACAAATCTCTTTATTATTTTTGTACATACCCTTAAGTAAGAAGAGAGAAGATATTAAGATGAAGTACTTATATTTCTCCTGACAATAGTTATGATGCTTCTCAAGTTGAAAATAAGCTAGAATAAACTAATTATTATCAATATTCTTTATATGTAGCATTCCAATCTAAAGTGTCTATGATTCAGGAATTGTCTACATCTACATAAACATTAATGAATATTCACTATATTCAAGCTATGTAGAAGAGTTTGGGGCTTTAAAGAGGAATATGACTTACAAATTAGTTTCTTTGCAAATACAATAAGGCTAATAAAATTAAGTGGCATATAACGTGAAATATAATCCCAATAGGAGTGTGGAAATATTGAAAGCAAGACTTATTGATAAAAGTAACAATCAAACTAAAGTTCTAGACTACAATGAAAGGTTCTCATTAGTAACTAAGATTGTCAAATTTTGGTTGTTTCTTACATTATTTACTACAAGATAATGGGTAATACTTCAGCTAGATATAATAATGCATTAATGCATGGTTATCTATAAGAAGAAATGCATATGCAGCCACTAGATATTTATACTAAGGTTAAAAATGCAAGGGAGATAATTTCATCACTTTTATTATATGTGTTAATGCTGTGCTTTTGAGTGGGAGAGAAGAAGTCAAGGTAGCTTTATGTAACAATTTTATAATCAAGGACTTGGATTATGTAATGCATTTTTGTGACATCCCCACATCGATTGGAGAGGAGAACGAAGTACGCCTTATAAGGGTATGGATACCTCTCCCCTACAGAC